>JAUTWP010120603.1:0-11568 GCA_033042655.1 Cyathermia naticoides
TTTTTTATTAAGAAAAACTTTGATTTATCTGTACTTTGAACTTATGTAATTTGCAGAAAGTTCATGTTTGTATATAGGCCTACACTTTCCATAATTATAATCCTTGAAAGGAATTAAAAAAACCGAAATAATACGGTTCTAATACCTTTAAAGGGACTAGAAACGTATTTTCAGGTATTAACTGATGTTTCAAAAATAAATAAAAAATATATCATTGATGGCTACATAGGCCATTCACTTACCGATCTGGAAATGAACAAATACGTTGAAATGAAAAATAAATAAAATTAAATTCATAATGCCCAGTAGGATTTTCATTTGGTCAATAAACTGAATTGTCTTGAAAGATAATACTCTTTAATACAGAAACAAAATAAGTCATTTTTTTTTTTATTCCATTGACATACATGTGCTTAGACAACTAAGACGCGTTAACCCCAATTGCAGGGCCTATATAGGCCTAAAATAAGCACATCATATAGGCCTACGCACGAACATGATTGTATAATTTCATTTATTAAAAAAAACAAAAAAACAGTTGGTATTATTTTAATGAAAAAATATTTTATTTATTAATTTAATATTTAATTTTAGCATATATAGTAAGCTATACATGTATGCGCATATCTAATGCAGGTCTACTTTCTATAACTTTTATGTACGTCTCAGTGAAAATGCCGATAAGAACGTACAGTGTCTGGCTGGTATTACGTGCCTTGTTCAAGGCCAGAGGGGTTTCGGATGACGGCATTACGTAAAGTAGGCAGGCCTGTTTAATTGGTGTGTGTGAATGTCGGGTAATATGAATCAATATCATATCCTCTTACGTGATTCTCAACAGCCGGTGGATTGACACGATTATGACCTGTCCCCGCAATCAGTAGCATGCGCTAACCACCGTACACCGGCAATACGACACCACCCAAGTGTTGTCCGGTGATGTTCACACACCAAGTCAATTCCATAACACTGCAATAGTCCAATGTCATGATAAGTCAATTCCATAACACTGCAATAGTCCAATGTCATGACAAGTCAATTCCATAACAATTCAATAGTCCAATGTCATGAAAAGTCAATTCCATAACAATTCAATAGTCCAATGTCATGAAAAATCAATTCCATAACAATTCAATAGTCCAATGTCATGAAAAGTGAAAAGGACGGGAATGATCCGCAAGGTTCAATAAGGAGATTATATGTACACCACTTGTCTTATCGTTTCTGCTTGAAAGTGCAAACAAAAGATTCTTTGCTGCTTATGGATAAAATATAGTTAGTCGGTTTCTTCTGAAGACCATGAGTCGCAAATATCCTATTTTTGAAACCTAATAACCGCTGACTAAAAATGTGTTGGGGCAGTCAAGTAAAAAAAATTAACGTCCACATTCAGAACAAACTGTTAGAGAAGACACCTGGTACATTTGTTAAACAAACATCCTAAAGTTATAGCTATAACGGGTTTCTTATCATTAACCTAAATTCTGGACAGAACTTCTGAGTTTACGAAGTTGAATAGTGTAGCCAGGACAGTGTGCTTGAAATTAATTGGACGTAAGACGAAACTAAGTTAAACCATCCTAAAATGAAAATTAATTTCCATGGTCACATGTCACCATATCACCACATGGTTTCTATAAACCGTTGAATATCTGCATATTTAATTGCATTGATTGGTGACACTGACAGGTCTATCACCGCACTGAACTGTAATAAAGCACTGTTAATGGCACTGTTGCTATACTACACAGTGCTGGCGGGGGTCTCGTGCAGTAATCATGATAAATCAACACAATTGAATTAAGAAAATATAAAAATTTACAACAAAAAAGGTATTCCAAAAAGGTATGCAAACTTCAATTAGGTTGAATCATAGTATGTTGTATCATTCAAAACATAGGCCTTTATGTTTTTTTTGGTCTAAATCATAAATGGTATGTGATTTGTCTAAATGCTGTGATTTGTCTAAATCCTGTGATTTGTTTAAAATGTATGCTATAATTATAATTTGTCTAAATGCTGTGATTTGTCTAAATGCTGTGACATGTAAATGAGTGTAGGCACAAAGTTTACGGCGAGGGGCCTACAGCGGTCCAGGCCAGAGCTCTGTTAGGGCCTCTAAAGATACCCCCTAAACTGAGATCTTGTGTTTTTGTTATGCTAAAATCTTGTTTTTGTTATGCTAAAATTGCTCTATAAAAGTTAACGTTGAAATCAAAATACGGAAAAGAACCGGTTTTTGATTTCGCACTGTAACGGGTTTAAAATGTGGAAATTTTTGTAGTAGGCCTACTTATATAGCATTGCCGTACAATTTGGTATGGAATTCTCAAATAGGTTATTCTCGGAATGCATAGCGTATAGACATTATTTATTAAAAAAAAGAGGCCAAATTTGAGTGTAGGCACGTACCTACTCGGGCCTTACGTAGCTACGCCCCTGAGATTTATTGTTATTGTTGGTAGTAGGGGCTAGTAGTAGTAATAGTAGTAATTTATCCTAGAATATTAGTAGTAGTACAATGTAGTAATATTAGTAGTAGGCCTAATTTAGTAGGTTAGTTACTAGTAGTAGTAGCAGCAGTAGTAGTGGTAGTAGCACTGGTAGTACTACTATTACTACTAGTAGTATGGCCTATGTTATCTTAAATTCACAGTTCGTACTTTATAATAAACTTGCACAACAACGTGAAAAAGTGTGTGTGTGGAGAGAGGGAGGGGGGGGGTAGATTATTACATGACAGATTAAATAGTTTATTTTTAAAACAGCTATATAATTTACAATTACATGTTATACCACAAAGGTCAGTTCAATAATTACCATAGCTCGGGAACTAACAACGAATACTAATTATTATTTAACTGCTTGGAGAGTAGCCTACTCGCAATGCCATGATAACGTCACAAAATGGACCTTTAAAAGTCTTTTTAAACTCTGTTATTTCGTCCGAGGTCAGTATATTGAATGCAACTACAACTAATATATTAAGTAACCGTGAAAGAATTATTGCTAAAACTGCAGTTTAAATATGGCAGGTGCTTATTTACCTACTACATGCACATAAGAAAACAAAGGATATTTATCAAACTCTAAATATTATGTGCTTAGAGGCATGTTTATTCGCCCAGCTGATTCATGCCCTTTGACCCTTTGACCGTGACCTCAAGCAGCAGCCGGCTTGTTGCTTGGGTATATTCCCTACAATTTGATTGGCTCAAGCGTGGAGGTGTGTCGTCGGCTTCTCCCATATATGGAAAATGTATGCAAATCAACCAACACCGGCGCATATAATCAGCTGATCTCACCGGTTCTGACATAGAAGCTGACATCATTCCTGCCAGTGTGTGGTCGTTTGCGTTTAGTTGTCAAACGGTGCACTTTTGCAGTTTTTGTAACAAAGTCGAGTCATTCTATCACTACTGCATACTAAGGACTCATATTAGTGGAACTATCAACAAATGTGTGATTGTAAATGACAAACGAACATCGAATTTGAAGTTTAGAATCTCAATTGTTCGATCGAAGGAAAAGACGTAAAGAAATGCTCACTTTCGACAGCGTTATGTATAAACTAAAGCAACTGTTTAATTCCCAATTAGATAGCAACGAAAACTTCAAAAGTGACAAGTATTCAATAGTAATCGAAACGGACTTTGAACATGACAAGCATAAAGACAAAGTTGGTAAGTAACTTTTGATTTTCTCGCTAAATTATTTGTCTTGTGACCATGACCGAGAAGTTTCCAAGCGGACAAAGGATTTGGCAAGCAGACGACAGCCGTTGATGTGCACTTGCTTAATAATACCGCATCGATATATTTTGTTTTAGTGTGCAACGTTTAAAATATATTTTATTGTGGTCTTAAGATAATATTGGTAAATAGTTGCATTCGGATTTAATTTTTGACAGGTCTAGGATTTTTACAAAAATTTGGTAAAAAAATTCCCTTCACTTTCCCCTTTCCCACCCAAAAATTTTCCATACCTGATAATTAATAAAAAGTTAAAAGTATAGATCTAGTATTTTATGTTATTTAAGTCCAAATTTGTTTGGGTTTATATTTTATAATTTTATTTTTAATTATAAGTTTTGAGTTAGATTGCAGTGTCACTGTCAGTGAACTGTCATCCATAAATTTTGTGAAAAAGTATTCCAGTTATTTTTAAAAATGATTTTTTTTTATGATACCACTTTAACATTGATTTGAGATGGATAACACACATGTTAGTGAAATATCAGGTAAAAAAATCATAATTCTGAAATAAAAACCATTTAAAAATTAAAAGTAACAAATCTACTTGAGTTTTTTCACACTCACAGGGGCATGATTTTATCAAAAGTGGCTACAAACATAATTTTGAGAAAAATTGGGAGTGAAAACCTGCATCGCTAAAAATTATTATGTAAAAAGTAGAACTGCAAAAATACTATAAATCAATAAAATAAATTTTTCAGATTTGGTCAGTAGAATGCAGTGGCAGATCCAGAAATTCCATTTAGGGGGCCCCAATGACAGCCTAAGTGCCACACAAATGTTCCAGAAAATATTTCCAATGTAAAAACAATTAATACAAAAATTTAGGAGGGGGTTGAATCTAAATTGCTGTCAGTGAATCTTTCACCCATGGCCAAAAACTTAAAAAATTGTAGTGGGTTACAAATTCTTAAATTCAAGCCCTGCTAAAGTATTCTGCTCTGGTGTAAAACAATCAAACCAAAAAAAAGTGCAACAAGATTGATATGGGAAAATAAATACGTTAAGGTAAGACTTTAAACATAATAATATTAAATGTTATATATCATTTTATTTAAAAAAGAAGCTTTAATAGCCTAAAATTATTTTACAATTGTTGAGTAAGTTATGATTATGTTTTCATTTATATATTTCAGAATCCCACGTTCCAGGTTTGAACAGCTATGGTACATTTGAAGACACTGCTGAATTTATGCAATGCCAAGAACTGAAATTAGAAATCGAAAATGCTCTTCGATCAGCCAAAGAAAAACAACTTCATTGTGAAATCCTATTTCCCTGTGGCTTAATCTCGAAGATCTCCCAGGATGTGTTACGCATGGCGCAGGATGAACCGTACGGCCTACGCGGTTGTGTGTTGTACATCAACCTCGATGAGAAAAATTTGTGTCGGAGAATAGCCAAAATAATTTGTGACCCAACCACAGTAGCAACATTCGAGTTGTACTTAACATTGAGAGAAGACAACCGGGGATGGTGCATGATTCACAAACTATATGTTACTGTTAAAAGCTGCTTTAAAAATTCAAAATGGACAACATTTCCAAAGATCCTTTGCTCTGGATTCATTTTGGAAAAGAATAAACTTTACCGAAGCAATCAGTAGTAGCTGAGGTATTCTAGTCGAAGTTTTGAAATTGCATTTGAGATTGAAGAAAAAATGTTGCCTGAGGTTGTCAAATGATTTGTGAAAGGATTTGAGTGATTTTGTGCTGGGAGAATTTGAAATGAATGGGAACCACTGAATGTGTTCCTAACTTTACAGTAATGACAGAAATCCAACAGTATAATTTACTATAACATCTTAGTCATTTAATATTATGAATTTATGTTTATGAAACTAACAAATACTCATGGTCAATATAAATCGGTCTCGTACAGAAAATTATTTTGTTTTAGCAATTTTTCAGAAATATAAATTTTATTTATTAATAATGGTTGAACTGTGGTCAAGTTAAGGCTAATCAAAACACATTTTCTATATGAATTTTATTAATGTATTAAAATTAATAAGGCTAGTTTGACTATTTATACAGTGATACAGGTAAATAGTAGCCGGCAGGTGTGAATAATTGCATTACTGTCTATTACTATTCGCAGTTTTGTCATGATTGAATAATTTCTGATTTCATCAGTGTGTGCACCTGATGATTTATTTCATACAGCTGACTTAAATATCAATTATATCACTGGATGTATCAGATGTGCCATAAAACTGACGAGTTTCATAAATATATTAAATTAGTTTTACTACTTCATTTCTCAAGGTTATGACAACACTATTCATTTTAATGCTAATTACCATGTATATTATTAGTATATTACCAATAATTTGAAGACGTTCTTTTCTTAATTGACTAGTTACGATGAACATTTTATGTTCATAAAAATCCTATTTACTTGATAAAGAATTTAAGATATTCTATGGTGGGTGAAAAATATTATAAATTAACTGATAAATACACATCCTATTTAAAACAAATTTGGTAGGGTGGTGTAAAAAATTCTTCAAATGCATGCAGACTCATATTGCGAGCAGTCTGGTTTTGCCAGAGGCTGCACCCAAAGGGAGCATGCTTGAACAGTTTTCTGATGGTGATAGAACATAAATACATGAATGCTGATTTTATATGGAAACAAAAAATTACTTAACATGATTAAAAACAAAAGCCCTGGGTTATATTGGGATTGAAAGTGATTTACTGGTATGTTAAATTGATGATAAATCCTATTTTAAAATTCAAATGAGATGATTTTCTTGTTTAGCCATGTTACAATGTCACTGATTTTACGAATGCTTACAGTGGTTTTCTCGTTCATTGTTGAACATATTTTTGTGAGAGTACAGTGCCAAATTGTTTTGACTGTGATATACTGCTAGTGACAATAGGCTTGGTCATCTTGTGAGTGGCATTCCATTGAACTGACATGATTTACATATTGTTTTATTGCATGTTTAATAATTTCCTATTTCAACGGCTGTCAAGTTTTATTGTAAGTTTACATTCTGTGAGAAGTAGTCAGTTTCTCTCATTTATTCCATTTGTGCAGAGGTCACCAGTTTTTACTGTTTTGTTGTGATAAATTTGTGATATATTAATGATACATTGTGATTTTGATTGAGGTTTAGTAACATGCTATGTTACTGGGTTCATTGAAAAAAAAAAAAATTGAAAATAGTGTACATTGAATAGTCTAAGAACGTCTTAAAAATATATATTATATGAAAACATTTGGGAAAAGATAGTAGTTTTAAGAGAAACAAACAATATTATTTATTATTCCCACGTCATGTTGTGTTATTCATATCTTACTTACCAATTTACATAGTTACAAAAAAAAGTAAATTATTTGCTTTCTGCTTCCAACCCTATTCTTCCCTTCTAAATATGTTGTTTTTGTTCCCTGTTCGGAAGAAAAATTTCTTGCATATTATACCTTTCAGTGGTCTATTGAAAGTACAATGCTAAATATTAAAACATTTCAAAAATATAATGGGGCATTAACATTTAATAATTCAACTTTTTTTTAATACATTAACTTTAATGTTGAGACCAGAGCAAGCAAGATGAAAGTTTGTTAATGTGGTAAAAGTTTCTTGCTGGTCTTCAATCCCTTTTATGTTGTTAAAATTCTGGTTTTCATAACAACCAATCTTTATGTGATCAAGCTCTGTAAGACAATAGATTTTTAGATGTTTAGGGATGTAGCGACCCTTATGCCTTGTCACACATGCTACACAACATTCTGGAGCACCAGACCTCATGATAGAATTTAGATTGATATCTTTAATTTGTTGAATAATGTCCTCCTAGTTGATTCCTTGCATAAAACAGGAGTTTTTGTCTTCACTAGGAAACTCAACTATTGTACATACCAGACCACATTTTCAATTCTTCATAATTTCAAGTTTTTTTCATCCAGTTATCTAGTCAATGTTTTATCATTCATACATTTTGGGTAAACTACTAAAAATGCAAATCAAGAATCTCAACCACATTTTGTAGAAGTCATTTTGGTAGTAACTATTCCTATACTAATATTTTTGATCGTGCAATGTTCGTTATTCTATTATTACAGTACGGTAATAATTATTTGTAAAGCATATATCAAGGTTTAATCTGCCATTTATGCGACAATAGAATTAAAGTTATGTCTTTATATAATCTATTATGTTAGAACCACATAATTCTAGGACATATTTTTTTTAATAATAAATTTGGTTAATTATGCAGTGAAAAGGAACCACATTGCTCTCACTACATAGCATATTATAATAAATGGTTGTGATCAACATTTATTCTATCACTGAGATGGCTTGTTCTGACTCAGCAGTACAATTTGCAATTTTTTTTAATAAAATGTTAAACTGAAGAAACAAATTCATGGAAAAAATAGCTTTAAGTGGTCATTCAAATAATTATTATGTAATCCTCAAGGTGATGGGGTGTAGGTCCAAGCATTACGTGCCGTTACGTGTCTAATTTTGAAAAAAAATAACTTTACATAATATTTTAATTGCCCCTAATAATTATAAGAAATAATTTTACAAATTGAAATAAAATTCACCAGTTGTTTATAACATTTGCAATTGATGATTTTGGCGAGTGGCAGATCTAGCAGTGATTAACCATACCACATAAGTTTATTATAATATTATTATAGCTAGTTATTGTTCTGTATCGACTGAGTTACGGCATGTAAAATGAGTGATATTTGATCTCAATAATTCTTATAGTGCATTATTTAAAAAATATTCTTCATGGGTAAATGGTCTTTGTTTAGAATTAAGAAAAAATGGGGAGGGTTGGAGGTTAGATCATCAGCATAGCTCAGTATCAAATATGAAAAAAACATAATTGCTTTGCTATAAAGAATGGTAGGGACCTTTTTTTTTTAAATGTTGGTGGTTTGTCAACTGTGGTGTAGATGGGGTTGGTGTCCCCCCCCACGAGCCCCCAAACAGATCTCAGATGATTGCTTTAACTTGGCAGAAAGTGGTTGTGTTTCAATGAATTTAATTCAGGGGAGATAACTGCATTAAAAAAGGTTTTGCCGTCAAAATGCGATATTATAATATATTTTTCCTTTTAAAATCCTCATGAGCAATGACAGTGAATTGTTTAAACATACACTATAAATGCCATTATGTTAATTATTTGTGATGTCAATACTTTAGTATGTTTATGAAGACTAGCTTAGTTAATTTTTTTTATATTTTTAATGTTGAATATTGTATTTATAATACATTGTATTTTATTTGTGCAACTAAATTATTGTACATTTTTATCAATATGTTGTCAAAATACATCCATTACATACATTGCTTGCCATCAAATATAACTTTTTAATCTATACAATTACATCAAAAATAAATATTCTTAACTTCAAAATACATAAAATAATAATTCTACATGCCAGGTTAATAGTCAAATTCTAGATAAGCTGTCATCCTCCTGGGCAACCATATTTCTGAAAACCTTATTTTTATTTAAAGTACTTCTTTTTTTTTCTTTTTTTTTAAATTGGGTTAATTCATATTTCAGCTTTTTTTTAAAAATTTGTACTAAAATTGTAAAAACAAATTAACTTTTTCAAAAGTTTTATTTCAAAAAGGTTTTGGAAAGTTTTACCTTATTAATATTTAACTTGTGTTAAAATCTTTAAAGTTATTCTGATTATCACCCAAAAGACAAAAAAATGTATTTGCAATCATTGTAGCTGGTAATGCATTAGGCTATCCTTAAACATATTTTTGTTAGTCCATTTCTGACCTGTAATTTCAAATGTGGTAAGTAGGAAACATCTTTTCCTCTTTTTTTGCTCCATACATATTAAATATTTAGCTACATTTATAAATTAAAATGGGTTAAATAAATTTGACATGGGCCAATTTTTGTGGGTCGGTCGGGTAAGGATAAACACACTTAATTTTTATTTTCGCCTTACATATTACAATCCTTTAAATACATCATGTTATGTGCAATAATTTCATTAACATTGTACAATACAACTCAGTTTTGTGTAGGAAAGATTTCTGTTTTATATTCATCCAATATCATCTAGGAAACACTTGTTTACAGTTTCAACATACCATATCACATTTTCCTAAATTTTAGAAAATCAACAAAAAGTGTATTATGTTAAAAATTATTCATCCAACACTTTTGTACTCAGTTTCAGCATACCATATCACATTTTTGAAACATTTTAGAAAACCAAGAAAAAGTGTATTGTGTTAAAAGTGATTATATTTGGGTTTTCTAATTCCTAAAACAAACCACAAATATTTAGTGCTTTATACCTGTGTGAAAAACAAACTGAATTAATTTTTGTACGATTCATATTCATTCATGTGTACAAAATATTTCCATGACAATCATTAAATTTTCCATTTCATCTTTATCATTTGTTGTTTTTTGCTTGTTTCCCGTTACAACCGGTGCTCCACAACTGGTTCATCAAAGACAGTGGTATGTTCTGTCCTGTCTGTGGGAAAGTGCATATTAAAGATTCATTGCTTCTTATTGGAAAGCATAGCCTATGTGGCAGCAGCGGGTTTCCTCTAAAAGAAATTACAAATATCTGCTGATAATGTGCTCTAGTAGCATCGTTAAACAAAACTAACTTTACTTTTTTGTTGCTTGTTTATTACTAGTAGTTTATTAGTTCTTCTGCAGTTAATTTGAAAGTGTAGCCTATGTGGCAGTAACGGTTATCCTCTGAAGACCATGTGTTGCAGAAAATAGCCCAAACTGCAAATGGGTTCTCTGAGACGGATTGATCCAACGACCCGATTACTTCAAAGGTGGGCACGCTACTGACTGAGCTACATCCCGCTCCCCAGATGATTGTTGTACATTAAAGTTGCAGTGTCTTTTTTTTTATTTTTTATATTTAACCATTTTTCTGACGCAACGATTTGCTATATCGTAATTAGATCAAGTTAAATACATTATATGTCGGTAAGGTAACCCGTAAGCTGTCCGCCATTGCCTAGTCATAGTGCTATTCACGTGACCTAAATATGGTACAACAGATAGTTGCATCAGAAGAATGGAGCGTGATACACATCAAACAAACATACAAGATATATTCTAAATGGTAAAATATTAAAAAATAACAGACACTGCCATTTTAAACAAGAAAGGTGTATGATGGTCATGAAAGAAACCAGGAACATCTATTCCAAATGGAGCGGGATGTAGCGCAGTGGATAGCCTGCCCGCCTTTGAAGCAGTTGGTCGTCGGATCGATCCTTCTCAGTGGAGCCAGCCGCAGTCTGGGTTTTTTTCTGTTCCAACCTGTGGTCCACAACTGGTTCATCAAAGGCCGTGGTATGTACTGTTCTGTCTATGGAAAGTAAAGTTCATTTTATTTAATGGCGCCACTAGAGCACATTGATTTTTATCTTATCATTGGCTATTGGATGTCATACATAATTATGATCATTTTGACACATTTCTTTTAAAGGAAACCTGCTACCACCACATCAGCTACTCTTTTCGATAAGCAGTAAGGGATCTTTTATATGCACTTTCCCATAGATAGGACAACACATACCATGACATTTAATGAACCATTGTGGAACACATGTTTGAACGGGAAGTAAAGTTTGTTTTGTCTAACGACGCCACTGGAACACATTGATTTTTATCTTATCGGTTATTGGACGTTATTCATATGAAAATATTTATTGAGGTAAACCTGTTTGTGCATTACAGGATTTGGACACTGATAAGACCAAGATGTAGCTCAGTCGGTAGTGTACCGACCTTTGAAGCGGTCGGTCATCGGATCGATCCTTCTAAGT
>JAUTWP010120714.1:0-11565 GCA_033042655.1 Cyathermia naticoides
TTCCTCTCTTCTATTAACATTAATATCTGTCATGGACAGACACCTCAGGAAGCTGAGCTGTCTGCCCATGGCAGCGTGCTTGAACCTTAATTAGACGTAAGCACGAAAATAAATATATATGTATAACTAACTTAGTAGATATCGCACACACTACATCCTTTGCTGAACCAGTTATGGACTATGGGTTGGAACAGAAAATAGAAAGATCGATCCATCGATCCATCACACCTCAGATGAATAATCTACCTGAGAACTACATAGTACCTAAACGAGAAGACATATGATGATAAAAAGGCAATAAAACACGTTTAATCGATCGTTATTTCAGCGTGTATTTTACGTGCAGATTACTAGTATTTTAGCAAACACGGAAACCAAGAGATCGATGCACACACAGAAGGGTATTTGTGTTTGTATCTTGAAGTCATTGTTGTGGTAGCAGTGTGTGTGTTTTGGAACTGAATTGTTTGATCAGGGTTGTAATATGCAATGGATTATAAATCCTTTAAGACGTGCTATGCTAGACGCTCAATACGAATTGGTAAGGTGTTCTACTCATGTTTACTTCAATGTGCAAATACCCAGATTCCGAACATTAACTCTAATTTCACAATACCACCATCATCTCACCACCAACAACAAAAACAGTAATAACAGAAGTTACAACAACATACATATAAATAATAAGAATTTTTTTATTTCAAACTTGTAACTCCATTGTCACAGTAGCAGCAACATCAGTAGTAGAATCAGCAGCAAAATAACAATAACAACTACAACAACGGCACCACCACCGCCATCACCACCAGTACCAATAACAACAATAACAGAACCTACAACATACATGTAAATAATAAAAAGCAGATCTGAAACTTATAAACATCATTTTCACAATAACAATAGCATTGAGCACATGTGATGAATAAGGACACCGTTTATAACAAGTATTGGTGGTGTTGAAGGATAAGCTCAACTTTCGTGAACACCATGTTTTGAAATAATTCATTAATGCAAGACGTTTGATATACACGTACATTATGTGCACTGCCTTGTGCAAGCGTAACACTTGGCTTAACATAAAAGCTACTTTTGACCCACAAACCACCAATGCAAATGGAATATTTATTTAAATTGGTTTAAACGATTTTGGCTAAGAAAACGTTTAAAGAAAATATCAGATGTGCAGAAGAATTACCAAAACCCAAACAGCTAAACTCATTAAAAATAAAGATATAAATTCGTCCGCTTAGTCTTTAACCCTCATCACTGGAAACTGCCCTTTGTACTTTTTCCAGGATGAAGTAAACATAAAGTATGAGATTTACATTATTTTTTGTGTGGGCACAAATGCTGTTATCAGCTGTGTCTATTATGAAGTAATTACTAAACATCCTCTAATCGTTGGTCTGTTGTGCGCGTAGATCCTGTAGCATCATTACAACGACCGGGCTTCAGGCCAACTTATATAAGCAGTCATATGACAACGTAAAGACACTGACCTTCGTTACTCAACAAAGTAACGTTTGTTCACCTATTACAAACTTTTTAACCTCGTGGAAAAAAGTTAAATTTGTTTTATTTACAACGTCACTGGAACACATTGATTTTTTTATCTTATCATCGGCTATTGGACGTCATACACATGGTCATTTTGACATATGTTTTAGAGAAAACCCGCTGCCGCCACATAGGCTACTCTTTTCAATAAGCAGCAAGCGATTTTGTATATGCACTTTCCCACAGACAGGACAGCACATACCACGGCCTTTGATGAACCAGTTGTGGAGCACTTGTTGGAACGGAAAATGGCCCAAATTGCAGATGGGTTCACTAAGAAGGATCGATCAGACGACCGCTTCAAAGGCGGGCACGCTACCGACTGAGCCACATCCCGCGCCCTAACCTCGTGGATTCAGACTCATTGTGCTATACCCAGCAAGGATAAAGCAGGAGATTCAATTAAAGTTAAACAACGAGAATCAAAGATTCAGGTAAGGAAAGACTTGCTGAAAAGTAAGCGAAAAAAGAATGGAAAATTCTGACGAAAAATATATGTGTGCCATATATATATAATATGAATGTATGTATAACACGCGTTTATCCTCTAACCATCGGATATTTTACACATATTGTATAGAGAGAAGTGCGTTTAAATGTATAGGTCTTCATACATACGGATCCAGATCTTCAGAATACGAAGAGAACTTTGTCTTCTTAATAGCGAGATGAACACCTGAGAGATTAACGAATGTGCTATGGTCCTTTCAAAGGAAAAATCATTCCCCAGGACATGTTCTTCAAAACTGACCTCTTTGCACACAAGCCAGACACACATGTTTGTCCACAGAGAGGAACACCTGCGTCAAGTTATATGGCCATGCAAGACATCTGAGGCAGACATATCAATGTTTAGCACTTAAAGCTTAAAACTGTAAAACATGATTAGAGGATCGTGGAAATGAAGACACATGTGTTGTGTGTTATACTAACATTAACCTCAAGTATGGGCGGGCAGTCTAGGAAGCCAATTTAAAATAGGAATGCCCAGCACAACGTGTTTAAATCTTATGTGATTATAAACATAACCAAACCGTTCGTTGTATGATACCATATGTTAATACATGTTATTGAAATCAGTTGTATAAATGAAATTACAAATTGACATAATGCAGTTAGAACAAATTTGTTTTGATATGCAAACGAAACAGTTCTTTGTTGATTATATAAAACATGTTCTTAAAATGTACTGAATATATTATATTTCTTATTCCTTTGGAAATGAACCGCCATTGGTATCAAGAAAACATTTCTGTCCTGCTTAGAAAAATGGTTTTCTTAGGATTGAGAGAATTCATTCAAATTCTGCCTGTCTCTTTGCAGACTACTGAGGTCAAGAACGTGCAAGTGTCAGTCATATGGTGCCGAAATCACTTTGGCCGGGGAATTCTATTGGAACTGCACATAATATGGTTAATAAGATTACATCTACAACGAAGTGTAGAATGGGTAGGAAATCAGATTCGCCAGTGAGAAGTTATCTCATCAGTACGAGTGGTGGCCACTTGAAGCAGGTCATCATGATGGTCGCATCACACTGACTGATTACTGCAGCCACTGACTCACTCTACAACTAAAGCTAATTATCTTAACGATGATTACTTTGATGTATAAAACACACCTCGCAATCAATAGTAGCTTAGTACTTCAGCACGTTTACATGTTTGATACTACTGGACCACGTCGATATATACTAGATTCCCGTCATGAGTAGGGTGTCCGGCAATGTCGGACATCGTACCCAGGATAGGCGTGCTTGAATACTTATTTAGTGATGTAAGCACGCCTGTCATTAGTTCGACCCAGTTGCAGTTTGGGCTATTTTGCGGATGTGCTGTCCATTCCAACCAGTGGTCCACAACTGGTTCATCAAAGGCCCTGGTATCTACTGTTCTGTCTGGAAAAGTGCATATAAAAGATCCCTTGCTGCTTATCGGAAAGAGTAGCCTATGTGGCGGCAGTTGGTTTCCTATAACGAAATGTGTCAAAATTACCATAAATTATGTATGACGTCCAATACCAATAGCCGAGGATAAGATAAAAATCAATATACTCCAGTGACGTCGTTAAATAAAACTAACTTTTTTCTATAGATATTGTAAAACAAATTATTTCTTAATATTATGGAAAATACTATTTCTAAATACTGTGATAAAACACGTTCTCTAGATATTGTAAAACGCACTGATATCGAGTTGTGTTTGCACGATTTTGAGAAATACACTTAGGAACAAGAGAAAATATTTTACTAAATACTAAACAAATGGACACTGACTTCGCCAGAGTTTCTGCAAGACAGGATAAAAACACACTTTATCGTTATCTCCTTTTAAACCATTGATACACACGAACTATAATTAGAAGTACTTGGCACGATTGTAAATGTTTCTATGGAGCCGAAAAGACCAATCTTCAATCAGGGTTCAATTTAGTCTGAACGCGTACACCTTTAGAAAGCAAACGGCTAATGAAGCAGAAGAGCATCCACGCGTTTCTTCAACCCGTGGTCAGACTAAAGCTATTTTCGATTTTCTATCACACAGTCATCAGGGAATACCCATATACACGTTCCCGACAAAACACAATGGTGTTGGCTTAATCAAAGAGAATTTCTTACAAAGGTGAAGAGAGATATAAATATATAACCATCTTCGGCGCAATTACATCAATACCGAATGTAAGTCAAGGCAGATGTATATTAAGACTGACATATATGGAATTCTGGACTTAATAATAACATATGTGTCAAATTTAATGATACAATATAATTACTGGTTTCCTCGTGGGGATAGTGACACTGTTACTGATTTATTCGTTTATACAGGAATGTCATTCATAATATTTAACTAATCATACTCACGGGTATTACAGTTGGGTTTGTAGTTGGTATTATCAACGGCATTGAAAACATCATAATTTACTAATGTACTATACATAACTATAATAAAAAAAATAACGACAGCAATTTTGAAATCAATTTTTTCAGATTTTGTTGAGAAACAAGTGTTTTATATCCAGTTTCCTACAAATTGAACATTATATTACAACAGCTTTTGATATGGATTATTGTATAGAAGAGAAAATAGACACCAACCATGATATTTATAACTGAGCTAAGTCCCGCTCCCCATGGATACTAGTATCTCTGACATAACGCAGACATAGTACAGAAACTCGTAAACACATTTCTCTATTATTTTCCCAGTCCCTTTTCCCCAATGCTTGTCATATGATGCTGTGCTAATTTTGTTAGAATTGTAAAAACAAAGCTAAATATTCCTGTGGAGAATACGGTGTATGTACGAAAACGATCGATATTGTACATGTTAGGAAGAAAACATTTTTTTTCTATGTTCAAACAGAAATAGGTTAATATGTCAACCCATGCACATAACGGTGTGCTACTTCACTGACACTGTCTTGCGGACACAGAGCTGTCATCTTTCACTTCAAGTGGAAAAAGCCTGTTAAAAACACCGCCAAAGGTATTAGTCGATACAATTATAGAAAAAAACATGTAAAGGTCACCAATGGCGTAAGCAAAGAATCTGGTTTATATTATTTCAAACAGAAGTTTAGAAAAATTCCTATCTAAAATATTTTTAGAGATCTTTTAATAATTTCTTAAACATTCAGAATGTTATAGCACTGTGTAGGGACCTTTTTGGGGTATCAAATTGGTAGCAGACATTTTCAAATAACCACTGCCCCCGGAAATCGAAAAATTAATAAAGAGAAAACTATAGAAAAGATAAGAAAGAATTTCAAGAGATGTGCATGTTTTCAAGTTCCTCTACTTGTTAAACACGCGAGAACACAAATCTATAATTAACACCATTGCATAATTTGTTAATGCATTTTTTACTTAAATAAAACACATTTGTAAGCACTACTACTGGTAAATATTATTTTATGTATATTGTTTTTCTGTTTTGAAATAACGTCCGATATAGTTTCCAAAACATTTCGAATGCTATTAATAATATTCAATTGGTGTTTAATACTTTATTAGACCGTTTAATTAATAATGTGAAATAACTTCAGTATCATTGAACAGTTTGAAAGAAATTGTGTGAAAAAAGTATTCAAATCCGTATTTCAATTCAAACAGGGACATTAGACATGCTCGCTACCATGTCGCACAACCTCCATAAATTATGATAATGATGTTTACGATGATGTCATTGGATAAAACTGGCACCGATGAACTGTCCTCTTCAACAGGTTTCCTGTACAACGTCGCGCGCGTGTTTTTCAAAATGACATGTTTATTCAGTGATGTCATAACGTTTAAACACCTATATTAAATTCACAAACCATGTCACTGTAATGAGAAAATAACGCAAACTTGAAACAAAAACGAAATCGAGATAGGCGTTCTCGGCCGTTAGTTAGCTCAATGGAAAAGCCACGCCAGGAATCACCAACCGGTTGACGTTTTCCAAAGTACAGATGCATCGTTAACCTGCTGTTTCAATCACTTGACACGACATATATTTAAAAATAAAATTGCAACTTACCTAACTCTGGCGTTGTCTTAGTATCCAGTCCTGTATTATACACACATGCTCGGTCACTGTTCATTTTATTTCCGAATACGTACATCGATCGAACGCATGCGCGACTTTGGTTTATCGACCGGCCATTTTAGCGCGATTCCACCGACAAAGCTGCGGAGAAATTCTTGGATCAAATAAAATATGATAATATAGGTGAACGCTGTCCGGAATGTACGCATCGATTTCCCATAAACACTAACGTTAATCGTGCTATGACCAAACCACCAACCAGTGGCTCTCTCTGATTAGTGGCTCGTTTATTGGCATTGTAAGTTATCACTCTGATCAGGAGAAATTCTTCACATAGATCACGAATTAGAACAAAACGCCATCACACATTGCTCCTGGAGGGGCTCAAGTGGAAACCGTCTCGTCTTGTACAAATAACTTTACTTTATAATGTGTGTTAGTTAACAGAAAAGCGAAAAAAACTATTAAATATTAATAAAAGTACAACAACAGCAGCGGGTTATTGAAAGCATGTTGGAAGAATGGATGTTTTATTGTATATCGAATCCACGTCAAGCCACAGCTATATTCATCATGTGTGAAACAAATAACATTTTCTAAGACATTCACCCATTTAGTTGAGAAAGACAGGGGTCAATGTGGATTTTTTTCTAATGATCGGTTACTTTGTGTTTTTCTGATCAAGATTCAAAATAACCTCTTCTCAGTTGACTAAACAATGAATATCTATTTTTTTAATGAAGAAATAGTTACAGATGCATCCGTAATATAACCATTGGTCTTAGTATGCATACAATAACGGCCATCCGACCCCCCAAAAACCCCCAATAAAAAACAACAAAACAATACAAAAACCAACAAACAAACAAAACGAACAAAGTACAACCTTTTTCCTTGCAGAAAGACTCAACCCTAGAGTAACTTGGTTCTAGGTTAATAAGTTTCAAGTAATTCTAGGGTCACAAAGTGCATACATTATCAACAATGTTTTACATTTGCTCTCCCATGAGCGTCATTTATTTAAAAAAAAAAGGTTTCACCGTCTTCTTCTTGTTTCAAGCTATAGTTGATCATGCTTTGGATTTGGTCCGAATTTATTGGTAAATACCGTTGTCTAGATAAAATGTTCTTTGGTGTCCCTTCATAGATGAGGTTGGTAGGTACTTTGATTTAATCTCACCATCGGTTCTAACCCAGAGTGCTCTGTGAGGATCAATGGACCAGTGGTCCATAACAGGTTTAACAGAGGCCATGGTTTGTGCTATCCTATATGTGGGAAAGTACATGTACGGGCAGCAGGTTTCATCTCTTCTACTAAAATTAACATCCGTCCTGGACAGATGACTCAGGAGGTTGAACAATATGTTCATGACAACATGCTTGAACCTGAATTAGATGTAAGCACAAAAATAGGTACAACTAACCACCCTTCCAATATCGACTGTACTACGTGGTTCATGTGAAACGAAGGTCTTCCGGTCACTGAGGAATTGTTGAATTGTTTTACTAGGTTTTCTTCTGGTGATTGTACGCTATATATTGATGGATTTACAGTCTAACAACATAATGTGATAGGAAAGTGATGCCTTCTAGAAGGCGTTGGTTTCTGCTCTGAAGTTTGTTGACCATGTTTCTGCTGTGATTGCTCTAGAAGTTAATGGTTCAACGAACTACTTTTATTAAATTGTATTAAGTGTAACTTAATTATGATATTTATGACAGTCTTTAGAAGAAACACGATTCCACCAATACGCTTTTCGATTAGCAGGAAGTTTAATACAAAAAGCTTACAAATATAATAGCCAGATCAATATACTAGTATTATTCACAAAGATGCTCTTTCACAATGGGTTATTGTTTGAAATATTATCTACCAAAAACAATTATTTTAGGAACAATATGTGTTTTCTTATTGATTATAAAAGACATTCTATCTCAATCGATTGGACACACGAATTAACAGCTTAAGGAACCTTCTTCAAAATACATAAATCTCGGCACCTGTTGTATGTTAATGGCTTTGTTTATTGGTAACGTTCACGTTTTACTGCATAATAATTGCATAAAATATAACCTAAGACTTCAATAAAACCCGCTGCACAAGACACGTTTACGACCAACACCAATAACAACGGAAACATTCACGACGCAGCGAATGCGCGAAGAACATCAAATGACAATTCATCATTAACTTCCGTATATTGAAGAAGTAACTTTTGTCTTTTTTTGTACAACTTGGTTCGATATATCGAACACTTATTGAACACCAGTAAGTGGTTCTTGTTCAGTGGTGAGACATCTCAGCAGGTGAGTGCTCGCCTGCTGTGCTAGAAATCTTAGAACTTGTCTGTCGTTTGCCATATTATTAGATATACTAGTATGTGCGCTTGTTTGTCCCCTGCTGTGCTGAAGGTTTTATAGTGTGTCTGTTGCCTTCTATTCTGAAAGTTTTAGGCGTTGTCTGTTACCTGGACAGGACAAAACTTTTACTAAAAAGTGTTCAAGCACGCCTGTCTTGCTCACAGACTCCGAGATCCCCAGAGTCTGTCCAAGACAGGACCTCTGTTACCTGCTGTCCTGAAGGTTTTATAGTGTGTCTGTCTCCTGCTGTGCTGAAAGTTTAGGCTTTGTCTGTCGCTTGCTGTTCTGAAAGTTTTAGAGTTTGTCTGTCGCCTGCTGTCGTTAATGTTTTAGAGTTTGTCGCTTGCTGTGCTGAAGGTTTTAGGCTTTGTCTGTCGCCTGCTTTTTCTTGATGCTAGAAGTCTGAATGCTTCTCTGTCTGTTATCTGCAATGCTGGAAGTAATAGAGCTTATTTGTTGTCTGCTATTCTGTACGCATGAACACTTGTCTGATATTTGCTGTTCTGAACGCATGAACACTTGTCTGATGTCTGCTATGCTGGAAGTACTAGCCCTTGATTCTGGAATTCTAGACATCTCTACTATTTGGATTGGCATCCTTCGTTTTTCAGTTTCCGGCTTCATGCATTACTTCAAGATTGCTTTATCAAAGCTCGTGATATATTACGTCACAGCTGATTGAAAGTCTACGTACCATAGTCGTTGCTGAAGCGACAGGTTTCTCTCTTGACGTTCTTTGGTAAAGGTACAGGTTTTTGTCTTGATGTTCTTACCATACTAAATTCTTGACCATTGATTATTAACTCCAATCCACAGTTTTTGATCCTATGAGTTAGAGAGAATTGGTCTTATGTTTGCACATGATTGCATTTTGTTGATTTGGTTTATGGAACATTGATTTGTCACATGCAGTGACTGTTGATGTGGTTTATGGACCTGTTATTTACAATTACTTTCTTCATCCCATATATGACCTGCAATAATTTTGTTACTCTTATTTACAGAGCACTGGCAAGATATTCTGTAAAGACTTTGTTAAAGTGATTTATGTAGCATTGAACTGGTATTTGTATCTGTTGTGATCTGATTTATAACTCTAATATTTCCAAGGATTCTTTTAATCGTATTTATAGAGTATTGACCTGATATTTCCAAGGATTTTGTTAATGCAATTTATAGAACAGTGACCTAACATTTCCAAGGATTTTGTTAATGTAATTTACAGAACAGTCACCTAAAATTGCAAAGGATTTTGTTAAAGAACAGTGATCTGAACTTTCCATTGATTTTGTTAATTTGACGTACTGAACAGTGACTTGGTATTTCCAAGGATTTTATTAAAGTAATTTATACAACAGTAACCTTTCATTTCCAAGGATTTTATTAAAGTAATTTATAGAACAGTGACCTTACATTTCCAAGGATTTTATTAAAGTAATTTATAGAACAGTGACCTAACATTAGCAAGGATTTTGTTAATGAATATATAGAACAGTGACTTCTTGTTTCCAAGGATTTTGTTAATACCACGTAAAGAACAGTGACCTCAAATTTGCAAGGACTTTTTAATTTAATGTATAGAATAGTTATCTTAACATTTTCAAGTATTTTATTAAAGCACTAGTAATTTATAGAACAGTAACTTCTCGTTTCTAAGGATTTTGTTAATACCACACAATGAACAACGACTTGATATTTTCAAGGATTTGTACCGAACAAGTAACATAACATTTACAAGGATTTTGAATAATAAACAAACAGATTACCTTTGCTGATCAGATTTATGGGAAACGTGTCTGATATTTACAGCGATGGTGTTGATATGATTTATGGAGCACATTTGATATTTTCAATAATTTATTTAGTAAGATTTATTGAGCGTTGCCTTGATATTTACAATGACGGGTTATTTGATTTATTGAGCATTGACCTTGGATTTGCAATGCCTCTGATGATCTGATTTATGCAGCATTAACTTGACATTCCAAGTAATTTTATTAAGAACAAGACATCCCAGTATGTTTAAATTTATTCAATTATGTAACAAAAGTGTTCAGTTATTAAGAAAACTAGCTCTGTTTTGCTATAGAGCATTTCAACATAGAAACAATATATTATAAAATTAATTTAAAGATTCTCCAGCATAATATTCGTATGATTTATATGTAGCTATAATTATCTATATTCTAATTTACTTAACTGTGTTATACTGATTAGCATATCTTCGTAAATATTAATATAATAACATTGTTAGCATATATATATATAATGAAACAAATGCATATATACACCTCCTGTTTCATAATGTATACACCAATAAGTATTATTTTGTATGCTCATAGCCAATTGGCTTATTGCAATAAAGAATATAATAATAATTTGATGTGAGGAACATTACCTTGGTTGGTCATACTTATTTTTGTGTTTAAATACAATTAAGGTCACAACACGATATCATAAGCACACAGCTTAGCTTCCTGAGCCGTCTGTCCAGGACATATGTTAATGTTAGTAGAATGATGAAAGCCCCTGCCGCCACATAGGCTACTCTTTCCGATAACTGGACTGGAAAAATGTTTAACGTACTTACATCACTAAATAAATGTTCAAGTACGCCTCTCGTGGATACAAACTCTGACGGAGCCAGAGATTCTGTCCAAGACAGGAAGGTTTCCGATAAGGACAAGGACAAAATGTTTACGTGCTTACATCACTAAAAAGTGTTCAAGCACATTTCCGATAAGTAACAACGAATCTTTTATACCATTCCCACAGACGATAGCACTGACCATGACCTTTGTTAAACCAGTTATGGACTGCTGGTCATATAGTTACCTTTATTTAAATCTGATTTATTAAACACTGATCTGAGCTTTGCAAAGGTTTTGTTGATATGAATTATGAAGCCCTGACTTTATTATGAGAGCAGGATTTAGCTCAGTCGGTAGCGTGCTCGTCTTTGAAGCGGTCGGTCGTGGGATCGATCCTTCTCAGTGGACGGATCTGCAGTTTGGGCTATTTTCCGTTTCAACCAGTGCTCCACAACTTGTATGTGCTGCCCTGTCTATGGGAAAGTGCTTATAAAAGATCCCTTTCTGCTTTTCGAAAAGAGTAGCCT
>JAUTWP010120825.1:0-11565 GCA_033042655.1 Cyathermia naticoides
TGTTTTATTTAATGATGTCACTGGAGCACATTGATTTTTATCTTATCATCAGCTATTGTAAAAGTAAAGTTTGTTTTGTTTAATGAAGCCACTAGAGCACATTGATTTTTATCTTATCAGCGGCTATTGTAAAAGTAAAGTTTTATTTAATGACGCCACTGGAGCACATTGATGTGAAACACTCAGGGATTTTTTCACGGGTTAAAATTGTGCACCCTAAAATTTCAGATATATTTTTTTATAATGTTAAAAAAGTTTAAATTTTCCAGTACGAATGTGTCAGTGACATATATCAATCATCCAATTATCACTTAAGTATGCAGTATCTCTTACCAGTGTCACATAAAATAAAAAATAGAGTCTAGGTCATCCTTAAAAATATTTTTGTTTGTCCATTTCTGACTTGTAATTTCAATTTGGGTAGGTAGGTAGGAAAAATCTTCACTTTATTTTTTTGCTCCATACATATTAACTATTTAGCTAAATGATTTATAAATTGAAATTAGTTAAACAAAAAAAACAATTCTTCTCAAGTTTTGTGGATCGGTCGCATAAAGACAAACTAACTTAATTTTTATTTTTGCACTACCCTAAAAAACACAATTTTGCAGGAGCGAGTGAGTGAATATTTAGTTTAACGTCGCTGCGAGAATCTTCCACCCACTTGCGACGATTAAACATTTATCAATTTAATGACATGATATTAAAAATATAGTATGAAAAACATGCCAAAAAAAACAACAATATAAATTTTAACACTTTAATAGCAATTTAATTTTTTTCATAGTCTGATCTCTTTTAAAAAAGATAAGATTTTTCAACCAGGAATCCTAGTAAATAAATGTTTACGGTTTGGTGAGCAATAAAATCTAATTCTGCAGGAAACCTGATACTCACTTGTGATCTACAGCTAAGAGCGTTGAACATGTCAAAGAAAACGAAACACGTGAAGGTCATGGTCGTATCTCTCGGAGTTATCTTATTGTCACTCATCTGAAAACAAACACAATGTCAGTACCGGTACTAGACAGAACCAAATAACTATAACTGATTCATTTAAAAACAACAATTATCAACCTAGTCACGTAAAAGTAAAAACACTGACTGCTGTGTAATACCAGGCATTTTTATAGGGGGTAAAATACCTTGTGTATCCTGAAATTTTCAAATTAATTTGTTTCTAATGTTGAAAAGTTACTATACCCCGAGTGTGAGGTGATATCAAAATTTATCAGCACGAATTGATAAAAGTATTAAATCCAAGGTTTGTCGAAGATTTTTATACTTTTATCAACATTTCTTTAAAACTTATTGAATGTTACAAAATCCTGTCAAGAAACAAAATAACGTCATCAGGCGTATGACGTTATAAAGTTAGCCAAATGTAAGAGTACTTCCCTGACGACGTCATTGTTACTACAAGTCAGATGTGTTTAAACTGTAACAATGATGACGTAAATTTAATCATTCAAGAAAGAAAAATGCACGAGACGTGATATCTCCTCCGAAGATATCACAGGAGATATCACAAATTATAATCCCAGTGATATCTCCTACAAAATGCTTTAATGGATGATAAAGTTTTATATCTTACCTCTCTCCAGAAAACCCACAACGTCCCGCTAATGATGATGAAAGCTGAGAAGAGAACCTGCTTGATGAGGTCGCGTGTGATGATGGGGTCTTTAGCGCGACGTGGTGGCTGCTGTACGACGTCGTGATCAACCGGCTCAACACCCAGACTGAAACAAAAACAACACTAACAGTTAAAATTAAAATGTGTGATTAAATTGAGTTAATTAACAATTTAATAAAACAAACAAATTTCACAGAGTAAGAAAGAAAGGAATGTTTGTTTAGACAGCACAGCACATACCATGTACTTTGATAAGTGAATCACTGGCTGGAATATGAAATAGCCCAATAGGTCCAGTGAGAGGGATTGATCTGAGAAACTACAACTTCCAAGGCAGATGTTCAAACTCTTAATCTATTTCCCGCTTACTACGAGGTCTTATGATACTCGTTTTTCATCTAGGAGCAGGATGTAGCTCAGTCAGTAGCAGGCCAGCCTTTGAAGCAGTTAGTCGTTGGATCGATTCTCAGTGGACCCATCTACAGTTTAGGCTATTTTCCGTACCAACCAGTGCAACATAACTGGTTCATCAAAGGCTGTGGTATGTGCTGTCGGGTTTGTGGGAAAAGATCCCTTAATGCTTATCGAAAAGAGTAGCCTATGTAGCAGTAGTGGGTTTCCTCTATTTTCTAATAGCCACTGATAAGATAAAAATCAATGTGCTCTATTGGTGTCATAAAATAAAACAAACTTTACTTTTCATCTATGTGTATTACATCATGTGATCTCTATGCAACCAATCAGAAAGAGTGTTACAAAAGAGTGAATTAACGGGTTTCACCTCTGTGCTGGGGGTCCGTCCATGATGATGTTAATCCACAGAATCTGCATGGCGTTCAGTGGGTTTGGCAGCTTCATCATGGTCGACAACGCTATCAGTGACAACGCCGCTATACTCCTGACAAAAAGAAATATTTAATGAGATTCAGCACATTGTTTAAATTAATCTGTGGTAAACAAACAGTATTTGTGACACAGTCAAAGAAAAAAGAAATATTTAATAGATTCAGCACTTTGGTTAATCAGTGGCCTAGTATTGGTGATACGTTGTTTAAAATTGTAAAATTAAGGGATAACCCTACTGTGTTTTCCGATTTGCACTCGTATATAGGTGGCTTTACTGTCGCAAATTTAGTTTTATTGGCGATGTTTAGTCAACATTAATGCCGTGAATAATTTAGTAAAAATATTTTTTTGGTCTTTCTAAGGTGTCAGGATTATAATTACTAACTATGGCTTCACTGTGGTGGCCCGAAATTGTCATGATTTCATGGGTTTCTATCCCTGGCATGTGGCAAGCGGGTTAGTAGTTTTGGCACTAAAAGTAACGCAGTGATAAACAAATCTGTGCGTATAAGTACATATGACGTAGAAATGTAATGTAGAAGCACATGGAAATTTGTGATGGTATATCAGTTGTTTTACTGCCTGAAATTTTATTAAGCATCCAATCAGATTGGTTCTTACAAATATGTTGAATTAGAATTGTATTTCTTCATACTCACGTGCTTAATTGAAAACTAACAAAGTTTTTAATGTTGTAAAATATTCCTTTTCCTTCTTCAATGGCAGACCTAAAATGAGAAAAAATATAACATAGTTTTAGTAAAAAGAAAAAAAATCAAATGGTTATTGTTTCAAGTAGAAAAAAGATGAAAATTAAAAAAAACAAGACAGAAATTGAGTCCGTAAAAGAAATTGATAATTTACTAGTAAATATATTTTTATTCACACAAATGTTTTTAAAAGTGGGGGTGCGGGGTGACCCGGGCCTCCCTAAATTTAAAAACTTTTCTATTTTTTTACATTGGAAATAGTTTTGGGCATTTGTGGCACTTAGGCTCATCATTGGGCTCCTCTCTCCACTAAATGGAATTTCTGTTCCGCCACCGAGTACATTCTCTGACAGAATAGTGCTTTCTGAAATATTCCTTTGGGATAGTGGTAAACATTAATTTCAACCCTTGACGTAGTAGGTTTTCTAAATCTAACTCTCATATCAGCAGCTTAGATTGATAAATATGCACTAAATACACACACATACAGTTTTCTGTGTAATATCTCACACAGGTTTTCTAAATCTAACTCACAAGATTGTAGAGAAATCATCATCAACAAGAATCATATCAGCCGCTTCTTTCGACACGTCAGTTCCCGACATCCCCATAGAAATACCAATCTCTGCACACTTCAGAGCTACAGCATCGTTCACGCCGTCCCCCGTCATGCCAACCACCTGACCGTTGTTCTGCAACGCCTGTGACAACATCAAAATCTTTTACATTTCATAGTTTCATAGAGCAGGGCTTTCAAATTGTTTTTGAGTAGAGGGGAATTAGGTTAACGTAGCAGGTATCATAATGCTTTAGCATCATGTAAATACTGACACAAAAAACATGCATACTAATATTTTTGGCTGTTCAGTGAAAAGTAGCCTGCATAGGAGACCCCAGTAGATGGAGATCCAACCGCCTGTCAGCTTAATTTGACAGTCCTGGAGAAAGTGACCAATTTTAAATATATATTTTCTTTGAAAATTATACTTAAATTTATAACATTATTTCTACCAAAAAAACAACAAAAAAAACCCATTATTTCTACAGTACTGATGTTCCGCTGTAGTAATTAATTTGATATCATTCATTCACTATTTTAAGTTTGTCTACAGTAATAACTTTGTACTGGGTAATAAATGTTAATATCATATTTTGAGTTTGTCTGTGTAATATATTTAATATCATACCTTCACTATTTTAAGTTTGTGTAATATATTTAATATTATACCTTCACTATGTGTAATATATTTAATATCATACCTTCACTATTTTGAGTTTGTGTCGTGGTGTGACTCTGTAGAAGACAGAGATGTGGTTTATCACCTGACACAGGTGGGCAACGTCCATCTGGTCAAGTTCGTCCCCGGACAGAATCGGAGATCCCGTAGCATACAGTCCTAACCTCGCTCCTGTGAGATAGAAATGTATACAATAATAACTTATATTACAGTCAAAAGTTTTAATGTCTATATTCAGAACAAGTTATTATGACAGATGACTGTCATAGGCCACAGCTGTTACATCAGTTATCTCTGTTATTCAAGATACAATGGACTCTTTCTAATGTGAATTTCTGTGTAAACCAGCACAATTTCAAAGTCACATCCAGCCACTTAACACTGGATAACATCTGTCTAAACCGGCAAGAATTTTTTGTTGGTCCCAGTTGGATCTGGTTTAGATATATTATATCCACGACTATGCTATTTGATCTGGGATATTAAATATATTTAAAAAAAAGGCAATTTGTTAAAATTTAACTTCTCTAACAAATAAACATAACAGAAGTTATTTTGAAAGTGGCTAAAAAATGCCACCGGTGAAGCACCTCACCTATGGCAATTTATACAAAACCAGTGGCAATTGCCTCCGGTGCCGCCATTAAATTCGAGCCCTGATGCATAGATTAACTTCTAAGTACAGTTAAACCCCTCTAAACCGGACACCTTTGGGACCAAGTAAAATGTCCGGTTTTCAGGTGTCCAGTTTTCAGGGGTGAGATTTACATTAAATGGACACATTGGGACCAAATTGTTTGTCCGGTTTTGAGAGGATTCCAGTTTAAAGGGGGTCCGGTTTAGAGGGGTTTCACTGTACATAACATTACGTGTATTTTTCATACACACACTGTCTTACACTGGTTGCAGTCTTCATGGAAGATGTCGCTGACAATAACGAGATAGCTGTATCACAGAAGATAATTAACCTGCTAAAAATGTGTCAAAAAGACCATATGAATGACGTCCAATAACCGATGATAAGATAAAAATCAATGTGCTCAAGTGATGTTGTTAAACAAAACAAACTTTACTTTTCATGGAAGATGCCTCTAACAATAACGAGATAGCTGTATCATACAAGATAATTAACCTGCTTACACTGTTCATGCTGCGTGCCTCCAGACAGGAGCACTGGCCACCTTCAGAGCAAGAATCTGATGAGCACCACACAGCTAATTGAAATCAGTCGTGTAGCAAATACCTTTCAAGATGGCTGCCCGTTGCTAGAATCATGTTTTCTGTCAATTCTACTTGGCAGGCCACTAACCACTTCCAGATCGTTAATGGAGTCATGTTTAAAGTTGTAATAAATAGAGTAACATCTTTTTAGTAATGAAACCCATACAAGTATTACAGAGCGGGATGTAGCTCAGGTGATAGCGTGCCTGGCTTTGAAGTGGTCGGTCGTCGGATCGATCCTTCTCAGTGGACCCAGCTGCAGTTTGAGCTATTTTCCGTTCCATCCAGTGGTTCACAACTGGTTCATCGTTAAATACAACAAACTTTAATTTATACTGGTGTGTCATTAAATACAATCTTCTTTCATTTCTTTAAACAAACTACAGTAAAAACCCTATAAACCGGACATCCACAGGGCTTTCAAATTGAGCCAGTGGGATTTTCGGCTACTAGGAACTACTGCACTAAAAATAGTAATATGCATTTTTTGGGTGATTGTATTTACATGATGCCAAAGCATTATGGTGCCTTCCACTTTAACCTAATGCCTTTCTACTCAAAAACAATTGGAAACCCCTGTGTATGTTTTTTGTGACAGTATTTACAAGACGTTAAAGCATTATGGTGCCTTCTACTTTAACCTAATGCCCCTCTACTCAAAAAACTATTTGAAACCCCTGCACCCATGGACCAATGGATCAAGTAAAATGTCCAGTTTTCAAGGGTTACATTAGGACTGAATTGTTTGTCAATTTTTTTTTCAGGATTCTGATTTAGAGGGGTTCCAGTTCAGACAGAGTCCACTGTAGTTTCAAGTGAAAATAGTGTTCTATTTTTATTCCTTTGCCTCAAAAATATATTTTTTTGCCCACACCTCCATTTGTGAAGTAAAAAAAAAGAGTTAAGTGTTTTATTTAATGACGCCTCTAGAGCAGATTGATTTTTATCTTATCATCGGCTATTGAACGTCATTCATGTGGTGATTTTTACACATTTCTTTTATAGGAAACCTGCTGATGCCACATAGTCTACTCTTTGATAAGCTGCAAGGGATCTTTTATATGTACTTTTCCATAGACAGAACAGTACATACCATGGCCTTTGATGAACCAGTTGTGGACCACTGGTTGGAACGTGTTGCTGATGTAGTCATAACCAGATTGAATATGTCCACCCGTCTCACCTGATCGTTATCCCATAGATCATATTTAAGATGAAATTGTTCAACTGAGAACAACTTTTAACAAAGATCTGGAATAATATAGATATGAGAGAGTGGGTGTAATGTCTTTAGCAGCCACCTAAGGGAGTAACAAAAAGTGACCTTTGAAGACAGGTGGCTGCTTATTACAGGTGGCTGCTTTAGCAGGTTTGACTGTTATATAATAGTTAAATATGAAACCAAATCATTTTTAGTTTTACTTTTATTACCAGGCTGATTGGTTTATAAATCCCATTTAAAAATTTCCCCAAAACGTAAACATCCCATTCGTTAAAAAAATCCATACACAACATAACAAAAATAATTTTGGCAATTCACAGAAAATCAGCTTTTCAATTGCTGTTGATAGAAATCAATGCCCATCAAGGACATTAGAAAAGTGTACATTAATTGAATTCCTCACAGAAGAAACCATATACAGTTAAGATATTACTCATTTCCCCCCAGAATAAATTTCACTGAGAATTCAATTATATACAGAGTGAAATTGGGTTTCGTCAGACCACTTCTGATTACCTATGTAAGCATATTCTCCCCTGCGGAATTAATAGTGCAACTTGGCCTGCTTGAAAGAATTCTGTTACATGGAACAACGATAGCAATCAAAGCTAGTGTGCTGTCTTTACGAGTATGGACTTCAGTGATCGTCAACTTTGCAGCAAAAATCCAATTTTGTGTGTTACACCAAGTGAGAAATCAATGTTCTAATCATAGAGTCAAAGTGAATTTAGATATTGTATACCATATTGTGTCACGACATTCCAGCGCAAAAATTAATTACTTGCATATCATTTTTCTACTTGAATAATTAATGAGGGACTTTGAGTTGTATGAGTAATGTGAGAAGAAAGGCTACCGGTATTGTCTTTCTATTGCCAAGGAAATTTTACATACATTTCCCACATACAAGACAACACAAACCACACACTTTGATATACCATCACATACCACTGAGCTCGAGAAGTCCCTTGTTTCCACTAGTGTGACCATACCCCCACTTCCCACCCACCGCCTTTTCATGTCCGGGGTGGGATGTAGCTCAGCTGGTAGCGTGCCCGCCTTTGAAGCGGTCGGTCGTGGGATCGATCCTTTTCAGTGGACCCATCTGCAGTTTGGGCTATTTTCCGTTTCAACCACTGCTCCACAACGCGTTCAACAAAGGCCGTGGTATGTGCTGTCCTGTCTATGGGAAACTGAATATAAAATCCCTTGCTGCGTGTTAAAAAGAGTGGCGGCAGCGAGTTTCCTTCTTAAAATGTGTGTCAAAATGACCATAATTATGAATTACGTCCAATAGCCGATGATAAGATAGAAATCAATGTGTTCCAGTGGCGTCGTTAAACAAAACAAACTTTACTTTTTACTTGGGAGCAGCAACAATTAATATGCTGGTATACACAGATTTTATCCAGAGTTATGGAGCTGAATTTGATTAGAGAAATGTTGGTTTAGACAGTTAAAATGTACATACATGTATGTAACACACACGAACACACACAAAGACACATACGGACATACGGACATACATACCCACACGCAGATAGGCATACATTCAGATAAATACACAGACATACATACACGCAGACACATACACACATACATACACACCCAGGCACACACAGACGCAAACACCTACTCACATACATACACACCCAGGCACACACAGACGCAAACACATACACACACACATATATATATATATATACACCCATATACACACCCATACATACACATATATACACACATACACACACACACATAAAAAGTATACACACTTGCACACATACCCATACACACACACGCATACACATACACACACAATTATATACACACATACACATAAACAAATTATACACACATATACACACATACCCACATACACACACACACACACACACATACACACACACACACACACGCACACACACACACCCACACACATGCACACACACACACACACACACACACACACACACACACAGACAGAGTGCTGGATTGAATAGAGTTTTTCTAGTGTTATAAGTCAATTTGGAACGGAAAACTGAATCCTGTTTAGACAGATGTATGTATTAGACAGATGCCGGTTTGGACAGAGTGTTGGATTAGACAGATGCCGGTTTGGACAGTGCACTGTACATGGTCTGTACTGAGATTATCTGGTGAAGTATATCAAACAGTTTATTATCCAACTTGGTCATTGAGCGTCACGTCTTCGCTGTGTCTGTTCGTCTTCATTTATGAACTCTGTTGGAATGCACAGTCAATATAGAAACCCGTAATCACTGAAACACACTTAATAATTCACATTTAATAATATACATTCAGGGCTGCATAAATCCGTTGTCCGGAGACCCAGGACAACCACACATATGCTTCGTAAAACTATTCATTGTCACAATTATGGTACAATATTGGCAGACGAGAAAAGCTGTGCATCCCTGTGCACAGACACCTGTACATAAACACCTGTAAAATATAATGGGCCGAAATTACGAAACGTGTTTTTCTCTTACAAGCGTGTAACTACATACATTTACAATGCTTAAACGCGTGCGTTTAACCAAAACAATCTTCGTATATTCGGCCCCATATGTTTAGTGATGCATTAGAAAACATTGATTGCTTTTTAATCATTGGCTATTGGATGTCAAACGTATTATGATCATTCTGACAGTTTCATGGGAATGGAGACCACACAAATAGAGAAAAGTCGACTAACACAATTTTGGTCGTCCACCACTAGTATAGAGAGAATCTGACGCATCTCACTGTGAGAGAATCTGACGTATCTCAGTGAGAGAATCTGACGTATCTCACTGTGAGAGAATCTGACGCATCTCACTGTGAGAGAATAAGAGGAAAGTCTCAACAACGTCAACCACTAAAAGATTCACTGGTGCATTACCTCCCCTTGCCACTTTGTCATAAACCGGACACTGATGTGAGAAACCTTTGTGTGAATTGTTTAGCTAAACCATCGGTCAGTTAATTGAGTCCTGTCTCACTGGGAACCTCACCATCGGTCAGTTACTTGTCCTGCCTCACTGGGAACCTCACCATCGGTCAGTTACTTGTCCTGTCTCACTGGGAACCTCACCATCGGTCAGTTACTTGAGTCCTGCCTCACTGGGAACCTCACCATCGGTCAGTTACCTGAGCTGCCTCACTGGGAACCTAGGTGGTGCAGTGGTTAAGCTATCGGACTTCAAGGTACTAACATTGAATGGAATTTTAATCTTCGTATCGACTCCAACTCGGGAGTGAGTGTTTCGCAAGTCTCAATGGGGAGGTGTGTACACTACTTACACCGACCAATTTGAGATGCATGTTGAACTCACGCGATACAAGTAATGTAATGTTCCAGTCACCAGTGAGTGGTTACATAACTGGTTCAACAAAGGGCGTGATTTGTCCTATCCTGTCGGTGGGGAAAGTGCATATACAAGATCCCTTGCTGCTTTTCGGAAAGAGTGGTGGCAGGAGTTTTCTCTTCTACTAACGTTTATATCTGGTCTGGGGAGACGAGTCAGGAAACTGATCTATGTGCCCATGTCAACGTACTTGAACTTGAATTGGATGTAAGCACGAAAATAGGTTTAACCAAGAAATCAGGAGATGGTCTAATGTAAACACGTTAAAATATTTCTAGTCCAGCTGGTAGCTAACGTCTACATTCAGAGCCAGACTGTTATAGCAGACGGTGATACATGACGCCATGGTGTTTAACGTTCAGAGCCAGGCTGTTGTAGCAGACGCTTTATATTCACAGCCCTTGCCTCTTGTTCTCATGAGATTCAGCTAAACCCAGCAGGTCACTGGTGCACGAACTCTGCTTTTATTTGTAATAAAGTGGACACTGGTCTTAAAAGTATTTGTTACTCTTTCAGTATCGGTCAGTGCACATTGGTCTTGAAAGTATTTGTTACTCTTTCAGTATCGGTCAGTTATTGGAGACCAGTTGAAGTGAACTAGTTTAGCAGTTTCACGGTGTTCCTGTGCCTGTAGTACTCCCCATATTCAAAAGAAGTCATCGGTGCACAGCCATCTCTCGCTGTCTGTTGAATAAACTTGATATTAGTAGAAATGTTCACCCCATGGGCATTTAATCGGTATAAATATGTAAGCTCATAAATAACTCACTCCATGGCCTTAAGGCTGGTAGGTACTGAGATCGAATCTGTCAGTCGAGGCATGTAATTTTTAATCTCGGTATCGACTCCAACCCAGAGTGAGTGCTCCGCAAAGCTCAGTGGGTAGGTGTTTCCACTTGCACCGACCATAACTGGTTTAACAAAGACAATAGTTTGTGCTATCCTGTCTAAGGGAAAGTACATATAAAAGATCCCTTGCTGCTTATCCAAAAAGAGTAACCACACTAATGTGGCGGTATTGGGTTTCCTCTCTTCTACTAACATTAATATCTGTCCTGGACAGAAGCTGTCATGAGCCCGTGATGGCGTTATCCCCATATAACTACCCCACCCACCTCTTCCTGTCCTGGATAGTGTCCGGCGTGGTCGGACATCGTGCCCAGGAGGGTGTGCTTGAACACTTGTAAGTGATGTAAGCACGTATATAATTTGTCCAGTCCATTTGAATCTTTGCTATATTCCCTGAGACCGTAGCGCGCCCGCCTTTGAAGCGTTCGGTCGTCGGATCGATCCTTCTCAGTGGACCCAACTGCAGTCTGGG
>JAUTWP010120936.1:0-11562 GCA_033042655.1 Cyathermia naticoides
CAGTGTGCCTTTAAATGTACATCATATGACAACACAAGTGTTTTCCAGTGTGCCTTTAAATGTACATCATATGACAAGTGTTTTCCAGTGTGCCTTTAAATGTACATCATATGACAACACAAGTGTTTTCCAGTGTGCCTTTAAATGTACATCATATGACAAGTGTTTTCCAGTGTGCCTTTAAATGTACATCATATGACAACACAAGTGTTTTCCAGTGTGCCTTTAAATGTACATCATATGACAACACAAGTGTTTTCCAGTGTGCCTTTAGACGTATTCTGTTCATCCTTTTTTAGAGATCTAGTATGCCTAGGTTTATCTATTTCCAGTTGTTTCACATCTATAAGCAAACAGTAATACAATAAAACATTTGTTGCAACAATTCATGATACTCTATAACTGGACATTTTCATGTTTTTAAGGGTAAGTGGGCAAAATCACCGAAAGAAAACCTTAGGCAAATGGCATTACATAGTCCTTAGGCACTGAAAAGGTTAAACCAAGGTCATATGGTCCCACATGTATCACTGCAGACTATTTGGCAAGATCATTGGTGAGCTCTAGTTAGTGACCTTTAAAACCCACAATTTGTGATCCATGTAGCAACAATTATTATCAATTAACAATAATCCACCAGTACATTGTAAGTTGAAGAATCTAATTTTGTGTATCAGACATTACCTAATATTTGTTTCCCTGGCATAAATTGCAACATTCAATATAACCCTGAACTTATGAACTTTAAAGAAATATAACAGGATGAAAAAATTTACAAAATGTAACAAATACTAGTATATAACATAAAAAGCAATCAAATTCCCCCTAAAAATTCCCCACACTCCCCAAATTTGTAAGTTTTATATAAAGAAAAGATAAATTTTTATGTTTGTTTATTTAATGACACCACTAAAACACATCGATTATTTTTAAATCATCGGCTATTGGATGTCAAAATTTATTGACCTCCAGTAGCTGATAATTTAAAAATCAATATGGTTTTCTTTTTCAGAATATATGATACAAAATAATAATAAAATAATCACTCATTATGAATTACGACCTTCACCCCAAAAATAATACCATGTCTTACCTTCTCCAATTTTTATAAAACCGAGTGGAAAACAACAGAGCTATTTTTATTAAGTTATAAAGAGCCTGGCTAGGAGTAAAAGAAGAATGTTTCACTCACTGTAGAGTCTGACTGCTAATCCGAGTGCAGGTAAACTTGGCTTGTTGGTATGACATGCACTTGGTGTTTGGCTATTGTCTCAAGATGGCGTTCTCAAATTGTTTGCTCAGTTGCCTTCCTCAGTGCACAATCGAAACCTTTCCTTCCAGTACACAATCGGAAAGAATTGAAACCATTTGAGTGCAATAGAAATCTGAGGGAATTAAAATTATTTCAGTGTGATTGGAATCTGAGAGAATTGAAACCATTGGGTGCAATCAGGACTCGACACCAAGAAAACAATGGCCTACAGTGCCTGGTTTTAATATGAAATGACACAAAGAAATTGTTGGCAGTCTTGCAATCCTTGACACAATTTTCACAAAAACAAAAGGCAAATTTCTTCCAACAGAGACCCATTAATAATCAGTTATTCAAGGAATAAAAAAGAGCATTTGTTTTCAAACAAAAATGAACAGAGTGAAATATTTTAAAGTGTACAAATCTGTTTTAGAACAAAAAACTGAATCTTAAAACTTCAACATTTTGTCATCTTGAATGTTTAAATCTGTAGTCATCTTGGTCAACATTGGTTCAACCCTATAATCTCAGTTATTTTATCCATGCATACCATGGCCTTTGATGAACAAGTTGTGGAGCACTGATTGGAATGGAAAATAGCCCAAACTGCAAATGGGTCCACTAAGAAGGATCAACTAGACAACTGTCCGCTTCAAAGGCAGGCATGCTACTGACTGAGCTACATCCCACTCCACAACACAACATGAAATGACATTTTGTCCACGTTACTATTAGAACAGTTTATAAACGTTTCCAGATAAAAATTAATTTGTACCAAAAACAACTTAATATGCTCAAAGAAAGCTGTTTAAAAGTAATTTGAATGTTTTCTTTAATGCCTATGTTGAAGCACCTAAATATAGGTCATTTATACAAAACCAATGGCAATTGCTGCCAGTGCCGCTGTCATATTAGAGACCTGCTGTTGGTTTACAAAACATTGAGAAGTTTTATTTTATATTATAAAATTTTCTTAAATGATTTTAGACAGACTGTTTTATCATTAAGAAAACCCTGAAAATCATTTTATATATATATTTATGTATATATTCTAACCTAGTACAGTAGATTGATGAAGTTGAAATGTTCATAACAAAGTAAATATTAAATTGTAATGGTCTACAGAATACTTTGACATAACAAAAACACTGAAGCGTAATGATGGTATTCTTGCAAAAATACTAAATAATTATTCAAGACCAAGTTACCTCCAAATATACGGGTTGGTATCTGTATCCATAGTAACCATCATATGATGTCTTTTTCAAAATGCCTCGTGCTGGTTTGGCTGGTGGTTGTTGGTATCCATAAGGAACAACTCTGCCCTCTGGTGGCAGACTTCTGTAGTTTACATGCAACCGTCTGGAAGAGAGCGCAAGGTCTAACCTGCTCTCTGGAGGGAGGCTTCTGTAGTTTTTATACAACCTTCTTGGAGTCATTACATGGTCTTGCCGATCTTCTGGAGGAAGATTTCTATTAGGCCTTTTTGGAATGATTTCACAGTTTAGACTTTCATCTTGAGGTAGATTTCTATATGCATTGGACCTGGGAGAAACTACATAGTCCAACCGTTCCTCAGGCGGTAAACTTCTATAATTTACATTTGGTCTTCTGGAAGGAATTTGATAGTCCAGAATTTCATCTGATGGAAGACCCTTATAATTTATATTTGGCCTTCTGGAAGGAATTTGATAGTCCAGAGTTTCATCTGATGGAAGACCCCTATAATTTATATTTGGCCTTCTGGAAGGAATTTGATAGTCCAGACTTTCATCTGATGGTAAACTTCTATAATTCACATTTGGTCTTCTCTGAATTGGATAATCTTGCCTTTCATCTGATGCCAAACCTCTATAATTTACATAAGGTCTCTGAATTACTGGATAGTCTACATCATCTGATGGCAATGTTCTATAATTCACATTGGGCCTTTGAATTACTGGATAGTCGCTGTTCTCTGGATGCCTTCTATAATTGACATTATGTCTTCTTGGTGCAATTTCAATATCTAACCTATCTTCTGGTGGTAGAGATCTATAATGCACATTATGTCTTCTTGCTGCAGTTTGATAGTCTAACCCATCATCTGGCGGTACATTCATATAATTAACATTATGTTTTCTTGCTGCAGTTTGATAGTCTAACCTATCATCTGGCGGTACATTCATATAATGCACATTATGTCTTCTTGCTGCAGTTTGATAGTCTAACCTATCATCTGGCGGTACATTTATATAATTCACATTATGCCTTTTTGGTGCAATTTCTATATCTAACCTATCTTCTGGTGGTAGAGATCCATAACTGATATTGGGTCTTCTTGCTGCAGTTTGATAGTTTAACCTATCATCCAATGGTACATTCATATAATTGACATTGGGTCTTCTTGGAACAATTTGATCATCTGAATCCTCCACTGCAACTCTTCTATAATTGATATAGGGTCTTTTTGTAGTGTTTGGATAATCTGACCTGGAACTTGGTGACCTTCTATAGTTTACAGGGAACCATTTTGGTGCAATTCTACGGTCTTGTCTTCCACCTACTGGAAGTTTTTTGTATTGCAAATTGGATCTTTTTTTAGGTGAATCATAATCAATCTGGGGTCTTCTATTATCATAAGGCCTTCTTGAGTATGAATTCCTTTTTGGGAAGAAATCGTCTTCCTGGTCTTCTTCACAGTCTTTTGTGAGGGGTTTGAAGTCATCACTGCCACTAGATCTTGGTGAATTGCGTTCTATAAGCTTACATCCTTTACGTTTGAGCCGTGGTATTGGGAAACATCCGAGCAGAGACGCTCTCATTGTAGTTGTCTCATGCGAGCGTAGCACAAACAGTGAAAGCGTGGTAATCCTATCGGCATGTTTTCATGAGCCAACAACACTGGAATCATACATTGAGCAACACACATCACATACAAACACCGTACCCGACCTCAAGCCAGACACATCTAAACATTATAGAAATGCTACCCTGATAAAATCTGTAGCTTTGAACATTCACTGATAAAACTAAATCTGTTGTTTGAATATACCATTCAGCTATCCAGGAGAAATATTGGTGGGATTTTTAATCCTAGAACTCACAAACCACAATAATGTAAATATTGTGTGAGATATCTAAGAAAAATGTTGAATGGAATGATTTTTAACGTGCTTACATCACAGAAGTGTTGAGATTTTAAACATCCATTTTACAATCACTGATTGTTATCAATATATTAAATATTCAATTCCATGAAATCTGAATGAAAATCTTCCTCTTACAACACTCATTGACGAACTGATATTGATGGTAAATACAATTCTGTTATAAAACAGTAAATTCAATATGAATTTTTCTATTCAACAAGTGTTGAAATCTATTTTTAAAACTCCATCCAATCTAGCAAACAGGAATATTTGCTAATGGATTCAATAATCCCATAAACATTTCTCAGCAATTTTCATCCTTGAAAAAATGCTTCAAATCCTTTGTGTTGCCACATGGTAAAGGTTTGTTAAGATGAAATGAAAAACACAAAATCTAGTTTTTTCTATACAGTGAACTGTCTACACATGCAACACAGGGAGCTGAAAATCACAATACTCGACAAGACAGTAGGTTGGCTTACAGTGTGCTGGATTAGACAGTGTTTGTATAGAAAATGTGCTGGATTATGAAGTGCCAGATTAGACAGTGTGCTGAATTATATAATGTGGTGGATTAGACAATGTGGCAGATCAGACAGTTTTTTTTATTAGACATTATGCTGGATTAGACAGTATATTGGATTAGACGGTATGCCTCGGGCAGCAGCATTTGTTACTTTATTTTGTGTAAAAATGAACAGCATCAGCCAGTGTTAAAACCTGGAGTTGATTACTCATTATTGAATTACAGTTTGACTGGAGTTGTGATCCATCTGTCTGTAAAATTATCTCCTCTGTAAAACTATCTCGTCTGTATAGATTAAACAGAGGCTGGTTTAGACAGATTTCTAGATTAAACTCAGACAAATGTTAACAAGAATTCCACACTGAACAATTTCTTAAAGTTATGAGCCAATTTGTGACAGCAGAAAACTATCTGGTGCATGTTTAGACAAGACTGCAAGAATTAAACATCAATGCACTTTGTATCATTGAGTTATTCCATTACAAACAATCACTCATATCTTGGATGCAATCCAGATGAACAACATTCTCTTATTCAATATCATGGGCACTTTTACACAATTTGCTTGTAATCCAAGGAATGAACTTTTTGTCTATTGTTTACTCATAAAATTCCAATATGATGGACTAGTAGTTTTACACAATTTAGTTATAATCCAAGGAATGAATTTTTTTGTCAATTAATTTTCCATTCATTTAGTCATTCTACATCATAGAGTAGTATAAAGTCTCACACAATTTTGTTATAATCCAAGGAATGAACTTATTGTTTGTCAATTTTTCATTCTCATAATTCCAACATCATGAACCAGTATCAATAGTGTTTCACAATATGGTCGTTATCCTACATACAATTGTAGAGATTTTTAATACAGTTTTATATACACTTGTAACCACAACTTCACGGTGATCAAGGTGAAGGTTATTTCACCTATGTAACATCTCATGTCATTGTATGTATGTAACAATTTTAGTCACCAGAAAATTTCCTGTCCTGGATGCGGTGGATGAATAAAACCATAAACTGTGCCGGTGAGAGGCATATGCTATAACAGCCTGGCTCTGAACATAGACATTAAACAACTTGACCTGACCTAACCAAAAAAAATATCTCCTTGGTAAAGTTTGTTTTAATTTAATGATGCCACTAAATCATTTGGACATCAAATGTATGGTCAAATCACCTCAGTGACCAGAATGTCATTTGATATATGCAACACCACACATTAAAACATGTTCAGTGTCCAGAATGTTGTTTTAGGTTGTAAATAACACTTTAGTCATATAAAAATGTTAGTGACTAGAATATGATTGCACATAACACCACACATCAAGAAAACAGCAGAGTGAACAGTCAAGTATGTAGGTAGTGGAAATATTTTTAACTTGCTTACATCACCAGAGGTGTTCAAGCACGCGTTTGTTGGTTCTCTTTGCTTCCTATTATTAACAATTGGACACAGCTTAGCATGAATGATCCCATCTACATGTTATTACTCGCACCTCGTTTCTTGTTAAAACACTTGATCCAATTTACACCTTGTTTCTTGTTATTAACCCTTGCAGAGTTGAACACCAACAGCTTACTGGTTCTGGCCACATATTATTATATATACCTTGTTTCTTGTTATTAACCCTTGCAGAGTTGGATAACAACTTACTGATCCTGGCTACACATTATTACATACACCTTGTTTCTTGTTATTAACCCTTGCAGAGTTGGATGACAGCTTACTGAGCCTGGCTAAACATTATTACATACACCTTGTTTCTTGTTACACTTGGAGAGTTGGACAACAGCTTACTGGTTCTGGCTACATGCTATTACATACACACCTTGTTATTAACCCTTGCAGAGGGATGACAGCTTACTGATCATGGCTACACATTACATACACCTTGTTACTTGTTACACTTGGAGAGTTGGACCTGCATGTTATTACGTACACTTAGAACAATGAGCATTCTGCTGGGTTTTCCCAACCCACCGTGATGTCTGCATCAACTGTCAATCATGCTTCATTCATCAACCTCACCAACAACTGTGACAACATCTGCATGCCAGCGCAGTGTTAAATAGTGTCCAGTGTTGAAAAGAGTCAAAGTCCAACGAATTCACATGTTTTTATAACTTTGTTATTTTATTGCTTTAATAAAACAAATTACATCTGGTGACAAATTATGCAGAAAATGAAAGAAAGATGTGTTTAGTCACACATTGTTTAGTCAGTAGATTTTGTGTCAAACCATATCTGTCACATAGTCTTCAGAAGAAACCTACTGTCACATAGGGTGCTCTTTTTGATAAGCAGGGGTCATTTATGAGATACTTAATTTTTAAATCCAAAATTTTTATTCATGAGCAAAGATGAGCTGCATCAGTAGATAATATTTGGACAACTCAACTTTATAACAAGTTAATTCTTGAAAAGCACATTAAAATTAATTTCTGGATTTTTCTGGATGTGTCGAACATAGCCAAGTCTTGTATCCATGACAGGCATACTTATAACAGTTTTGACAATAATTTCACTTCATATTCTGTTAGAAAAAACCACTTCAACTTCTATGGACATGTCAGATTGTGGTAAAGTCTTAGTCCATGACAGGCGTACTTGGTAAGAGTTTTGAGAATAATTTCACTTCATGGGAATATGTTCATTGTACAGCAACGTGAGCCTGGTTAATTGAAACTTGACACAAGAAATTATTCATTTTCTTGTCCACAAATAAAAGTGATAATTTTTTTCATCCGGTGTCTGGTAATTATTTCACAATGACACACTATTTCCTGTCTTTCTGAAATGAATCCTTCAGAAATAGAAACTGTAACCATAGCATTTGAGAACATGTTAAAAACCCAGCATTCAACAGCGACACTGCCCGGATACAAATTAATCACTGAAACTCCACACTAAAAAAAATTGCACAATTCTAATGAAAACAAAGTTGATGACAGGAAGAATCCATCTGGTTGCACTAATAACAGTAATTATTCTCTCCTATTGACCTGTCATACGAGAAAGCACTGTATGTGTCCAGCTCACAGGACTGAAAAACATTGGATGTACTTATATGACAAGCTTATATTCTAGATGATACTGCAACGCACTGTGAATGGAATGACACTATGAGGCAAATGCTGGCATGATCACCAGTGTTTTCCCACAGAACATCGATGAATACATTAATTACGCACAACCTATTAATGTCAAGGCTTTTCTGAAAATCATCTTAAACCATTAAGTTTTTTTGATCAGCTAATTTGGATAGAGAATGCAGCCATTATAAGTGAAATGGCTGTTAAAAGAGCAGAATTACCATTATAAGATGTTGGTATTTAAGTCAGAGAAGTGAAGAGAGAGAAAACATCTTGTGTGAGATTACTAAAGCCGTTAGTTCTTTGTCAACATGCTGTCTCTACTAAGACCGTTTATCTGTGTTTTTACATCCTGTAACAGCTCGGCACACTGTGTTGACAAATATGGAAGAAAATTAACTTAGAATCTTCAGATCACCGGATTAGTATGACTGCAGAGTGGGGGATAGCAAGATATTGATTACCACGAAGATGACCAACATGGCCGAGAGCTTTAATGACATGATTGTACTGCTGGTCAAACAGCCGGGTTGCCAATCACTTGCACGGCATCATGCGCATCACTTGCCCAACGCGTTTATCTAACCTCATTTGAATATTTTAATTAATAGAGAACATTCTTCCACTACAGTTATTTGAGGCAGACGCACTCGTGTGAACGTTATTGCTTCACAAATAGTCAGAAAATTCCAAAAATGGTCCCAAACTCTGACTACGTAAACAATTGGTTTGAAAAATCAGCACGCAATTGATTGCCATTAAGTACTAATTTATAATCTTATTCAACAATAATTCTTTATCACCGAGCTGTTCTGTGAATGTGTAGTTATATTAATATTGTTTTAATTTATAACCTCATTCAACTCGTCTCTAACAAGAATTTTTTTATCACTGAGCTGTTCTGTAAATGTGTAGTAATATTAATATGATTTGTTTTGTGACACCGGAGAAGCGCCCATGACACAATAAATCAATGTATTACATATGATCCTATTAGTGTGGATTTTTTCATTGATTTATTGTTGGATAATGATTCATTAGGCTTAACTTTGGTATCCCTTGCATTAACTGAACCGTCTTTAAATCTTGCTCACATGTTGCAGCCAGAATAAATCATGTCAATCTTTTGCAGTCGGAATAGAATGTATTCATTTTTTCCCATCTGAACAAAATGTGTTAATCTTTTCTGTGTGGACAAATGTTGGCTATTTATTGTTTCGGCTCCTTCAAAATACGTCTTTGGTTTCAGCTTTTGAAATATACAATCAAATTTCACATTCATAAATAAATTAAAGTACATGTAGATAAAAAACATTTAAAAAAAACCCTAACAGATTTGGGTTCCTTGAACAAAATTAACTGCTCCTTAAAACATCAGTCTTGAGCTATCTAAACCAGATTTAATTTATTAAAAACAATTTCAATTCCAATCCTTCATTGTTTTTTTACTATCCTTTTGCAACCATATTTCCTCTGATTTTATCCTCATACAATATCACATAAAAAATTATATTCTATCTGGATATTTTACATCAACTTGATGTGGTGAACTGTTTGTTTATTAAAGGTCCACTTGATATGATGTTGTGAATCAACACCAGTTGTGTGACTGTTTGATTAGCACCACCCTGCTGTTGACAGCTCTAACCAACTGTCATTCCAACACCATTGTCCCCACCACCTGTTGACATTAGCTTGTGTCTCCAGCAGCCGGCAACTTCAACCTCAAACTCACAATGTATGCAGTTTAACCATATAAAGTATGCACTTTATAAAGTAACAGTCTGAAATTCACAATTCAACCATATACAGTAATTAGCTTGTCCAGTAACAGTTTCATATACAGAATATGTACTCTACACAACTCTGAGAGGTCATTTCTGACTGCATGGTGCAGACCTACATCAGAAGTTCTGGGGATCCAGGGAGGACTGCCAACAACTGCTCATCACTTAGATCTAATATCCGTAGAGACAATTTTCACAAATTTGAATGAAGAAGAAATTGAGAACTCATCCAGTTAAAAATCTTCCTTGACTCGAGAAATTTGTTGCAGTGATATTCAAGCAGTCTGTGTGATAGTTTTAAAGTTATTCTTTTTTTAAATCATGAAATCCAATCAATCAGAACTTTCCATATAATCTGCGGCTGTAATGTTCAACCCCTTTTTAAATGATTCAAATTCACAAAATAAAGGCCGGTTGAATGACACACTCTTAAAGCTTTACTACACAACGTGTGTGATCTTTAAACAGTTCCAATTGATAAAGTTCAACTAATCTCTTCACACACTGTGACACTTTAATCTGCTACTCGCTGTGTGCAGTCAATGAAATATCCACTTCCTAATTCACGATGTTCAGACTGAATTTAACACAACCGTTACCCCTTTAATCTTTACCCTGTGTGGTATACAAAATATCCACTTACTAATTCACAAAATAGTACTAGACTAAATTTGACATCTCCACCACTTTAATTGTCAATACACTGTGAAATCTAAGAATATCCAATTCTTATTTCATGATGTTCTACCAGACTAAATTTAACAAACCTTTACCACTTTAATCTCCAATACACTGTGAAATCTATAAAATAATGAGTTCCAAATTCACAAAATTGTACCAGACTGAATTTAACACAACCTGTTAACTTTTATCTTCAATAAACTATGAAATCTATAGAATATCTAATTCCAAATTCACACCATTCTAGCAGTCTGGTGAGCATGAATTAATTAAATGTTTGTCACATGTGTGTACACTATGGTGTCTGAACGGAAACTGTTACAACTACACAGAAGTCACGTGTATTGATTACATAGGATTTCACCAAACATAGAACTTTGTCTCAATGGTGTGTGCTATCTAAAACACCACATCCAAATGAACAAAATTCAATCACTCACATTTGACAGAATCTAATCACATCTAAAACTTGGTCATATCGTATAAACAATTTCATTCAGAAATAAATCTTACATCCATAAGTCTTCTTTTCGTTGCCAAAAAAAAAGATATAAAAATTAAACAATTTTATGTTCAATTACTCGATTCCTTTTAAAATAAAGTTATAAACACCACTTCCATTTCCTCCCAAGAATATTGAGCACACTTTTGAATTAATTTAATCCACAAAGATAGAAATTCCACTAGTTGTATTTATATGTCAGTTAGACAGTCTTGTTAACTAAACACATGGAGGCCTTAAGGAGCAGCTGTGTTAGTTCATAGAAATACAGCAATAATGAGCTCCAAACTGCTCGACAATGCAAGAAAATGAACTGTCCTTATGCTAAGTGATGCCATGACTCAATCCTGAATGGACATGACATCTTCGACCATTCCAGAAATAGTAGCAACTGCTGAAATGGAAAGTTGAATTAAAAAATGGCTAGTGGGGTGACAGAATCTTTTGATATTTCCCATATCCCGTGTGACTGGCCTTGGGTTACCATGGAAATCAATGCTGCTGGTCATTTAATCTTTGCAATGCAGATCCTTGACATTTCCGTAGAAAGAAAAAAACCCCTGATTTTAATTGATTTATAGCTG
>JAUTWP010121047.1:0-22306 GCA_033042655.1 Cyathermia naticoides
TCATTATTGTTAGTAGTAGTAGTAGTAGTAGTGCTATCATCATCATCATTATCATCATCATCATCATTCATTATTGTTTTTGTTATTATTATTATTATTGTTAGTAGTAGTAGTGCTATCATCATCATCATTATCATCATCATCATCATCATCATCATCATCAACATCAACAACATCAACATCATCATCATTGTTTTATAATAATATTATTTTTTTAACATAAAACAACAGTGGTTTAATTATTAACACTAATCAATCTAAAATAAGGCGTAAAAACTATATTTTTCTCATTCCGGGAATATAAAAATATATTTTGACAGTGATTCATGAGATCATTCTGTCTTGTTTACCGATACTGTTTTGAAAATCGTATAACTTTCGTTTCGGCTTTCATCGTAGTGTCAGGACAGGTCATGTTGTTTAACGTCTACATTCAGAGCAAGACTGTTATATCAGACGCCTCTCTTGAGCACCGTTTATGGTTCAAACCATCCAATGCGACCTGAACAGGAAAAAGTTTCCCGGACGCGGTGGATGGATAAAGCCATAAACTGCTCCCAGGAGAGGCATCTGCCATAACACACTATCTCTGAACGCATACGTTAAACCACACGACCTGACCTTACAGTAAAAAAGGGAGGGAGCAGAGGGGGACCGTAGTGTAATTGAATAAACTCTTTATAAGTAAAGTTAACGGGATACATTGTTTAATACGCCACGCCGTAAGTGCCGAAAACCCAACTAACAAGAACTGTCTGATCAGAGAGCGGAGAGGCGCTTGTCAGATTCGAGGCATTATCACTAATTGGGAAACAAGCATTCTCTTTCTGGATGCCAGGAACGCGTGACTCTATCCATCACGTCGCTAGTAACACTGTATCTGTTACACGCATTTGCATTCGCCTTTCTCCCTCCTGCATTTAACATGAAGGTATCGCGCAAAGCAAAGGAAATTTTGGCATTCTGCAATTGGTTACGGTATCGTTTGAGCGCATGAAAATTCATGGCCTGCGAGTCACAGCCTGGCGATTGCTGTGTGAATTATCTCTCACTTCCAAGCAATCGCTTTCTCTGTACGTCGTAAGGATGCAATACACACCTATCTCCGCCCTCGATTCCTTGTCAATTCTCGGATGTACATTACACGTACAGTGTCGATTTCACCCTGCGTAAACATACGTCTTGGACAGTGTTACCAACTGAGAGGTTCTTCACGGACTAACTGGGCAGTGGTCAACGATGGACATGTTGTATTTTGGAGACGGCGTTGCGTATTCGTATCGGCCGACGTCGTATCAAGCGATTAATCCTCACTGCAAATATGAATTTCCGTCGTGTGCGTACCAGGGTGTTGGAGCGGACGGTGGGGGGTACTTTTCATCAACGTTCAACCCCTACCACTTCCAGTCAACCATGACACCGAATGATTGTGGGAGCATATTTCAAAGGAGAAACGGTCGAATTAAAGGTAAATCCTTTAAAAATAGCGTAAAATATCGGTTATTTTGGTGCTTGAACACTTGTTTAGTGATGTAGGCACGTTAAACATTTTTCCAGTCCAGTCGGTTATTTTTTTCCTTAACATAACAATTTAAATAGTTAAAAATGTTAAAAATTTACTCAGTGTTATGTTTTTAAATTTTATTTTCTGAAAAATTCACACCAATAAAATAATACAAATATTTTAATTTTTTTTAAATTAAAAACTGCAGTTATCTTTTTAATTTTGTTTTCTGTTTCCTTTAAAATAATGAACGAAATACTAACCTAAAAGAAAAAAAATCCTTAAAAAACATCGAACGAAAAAACAAACATATGAAACCATTTTTAAATTTCCTTCCTTTAAGTTTAAGGAATTTAAGATTTAAAATGTACAACAGTTTAAAAAAAAACACCACTGCACTATGCCATTTTTGTATGTTTCCTTGTGCTCTAAATCTTTTAAAAAAACGAACCTACAGCGAACACAGAGTGCTGGGTTTTAATTGCGTTCCCTCCTCTTGAATTATCGAGTATGCTGTCGATTGTCCTGTCGATTGCAATTCGTCTGTCATGGCGGCTGATTATGGGTTTCCGATGTCTGTTGCATGCGTCTGGTGCCACACGTCAAACTACGGCTCTTCATCCGTCAATCAGTCATATTTCCCATTCACCCTATTTCCTTGCCTAGGACTTTCTATTGAAGCAAAAAATCTATAGTCCCCCCTACAACATGGCTTGTTTTTCCTAGACAAGCTAAATCTATTTTCTTATTTTTGATTTGTTCAACCGGTTCGCTGATTCGTTGATAACATTGTCAGTCCATTTTTATTTCATTAAGACTGCCAAATTAAACGTTTTTGCCCAGTGGATAGCACTTAATGAGTAGCCACGCATGGTCAGCGATATTATGGCGTTTGCCTCATGACCGCCATCGCCAGGTCGAAACTTGTTGATAAAGATCTTAATGTTGACAATGGACTTTTGAAATGACCCCGCTATCCTGTAATCGTGAATTTTCTATAACAATTTTTATTCATAAGAATTTTATTCGTTTGTTGGACTTTTGAAATAACCCCTTTTTTCTTGTAATGTTATAACTTATTTATTCATAAACACCTTCTTATGTTTTATAAGTGACGGATTCCACATGTCTTAGAAACATCATGATTTGGACTTTGTATTATACAGAGATACGTTTTACATAAAAAAATTATGCATTTGCTATATTGTGTTTGGTTAAACAGTAATTAGTAACTCGTGCGTAACTATATTTGCTTATTTTGTTTTGTTTCTGTCATGAAGAAGGTAATAGATAATTTTGATTCCTTTATTTTTAATATATACTTTAGAAATGCATTTCATTTCTTACAGGAAGGATTAGGGTATTAATTTATTGTTTTATAAGAAAATATTCGTTTTAAAAACCACATAGATCATGAGTTAATGTTTTATGCAAGTTTTAAAAATATATTGTAATACTTTTTTTAATCGATCTATTAATTTATAATTTACTTTTTACTTTATTATTGTTAGGTTGTATGATGGTATGTTGATGTAAACAAATACATTATACCTCTTAATAGCGAATAAATCAATCTATATATTAAAACATTTAATAAATTATTTTATAAGTATATTTTATTCATAAGGTCAAAATGTCAGAATAGTTCATGTGTTTCATGTGAAATGTCTTAAACTTACGTGAAACAATATTTTGATTTTACCAAATTACGGTAATATATTGATACAACCCCTATACCCACCGTTAAAAAGGGAGCACATTTTTTTGTTTACATTTTGTCAAGTTTTATATGAAATGTGTATCACGCATAAACACATCAGTCATGATCTGTGCTTAACGGCGTGGAAAATTAAAACTCTGCATCATTTGTGACAAAAATCTGACAGCCTGGCTTGAATTTCGAGGTCATCATGCTTTTTGCTTTGACGCGTTTCATTGCATGTTGCGTTACATTTGCACATTTCACGTGCGTATGAACAGTTAATTTCATTGTATATTTCATGATGTATGATTTCAAGTGTATATTTTGATATTTTAGTATATTACGATATTGTTTAATTTTACGTACATGTAATTTTATTAGAAATTGTGTTTATTTCACATTTTTCATAATTTTATCTCAGGATATTGTCTGATTTCACTGCACAAACAATTAATTTCAATGTATGTTTCAGGATGTTTGATTTCAAGGTATATAAACAATTAATTTCAATGTATGTTTCGCATTTACATAAATTGTTTATTATTATTAAATAATTTTGTTTAGTTTATTTCAATGTTTAACATCTGTTCAATGCAGAATATTGTCTTTATTTCACTGCACACGAACAATTTATTTCAACGTATCTATACTTCGCTGCAAAAGTTTAGACTCACTATCCAAACCTCAACATTTTAAATCAAATTGGTCATTTGACATACACGTTGAGATAATGCTTATAATGGCATTGTTTACAGATTCTTGGGGTACAGGTATATGTTATTATTTATATTTTTATTAAAGCTTTCGCACTCGACATAAGTTGTTTCTCTTTTCAATTCAATGTCGTTTTATGTATCTTATTTTAAGTGAGTCTAAACCTTTTCAGTGAAGTATATAATAACTTTATTTTGAATTAGGCCTACTGGCCATTGAGCACATATACAAACATACATAAATTCAGATAGATTTACTAAATGTAACTATAGAATAACATATTCTTCTTAGAATCTATAACAATGCTGACTGATTTCACGTAGATATAATTAATTTCAATGTATAATTGCACGTGCATATAAACTTATTTCAATGTATAATTGCACGTGCATATAAACTTATTTCAATGTATAATTGCACGTTCATATAAACTTATTTCAATGTATAATTGCACGTGCATATAAACTGTCTATTTCGATGTTTTCTGCACTCAGTTTTCTCCTATGACGTGCTTGTGTGACTGTTAATTTCAGTGTGATGTTGCATGACATTCTCATATATGTGCATATAAATACTTTATTTCAATGTCACTGCATAGTGTCCAGCATTCACACACACAATTATACAGACAGACAGACAGCTGAATATTTCAATATACAGTAATCTAAACTAGCATTTCTCTAATCCAGATTTCTGTGTAAGCCACCTTGGTTTTAAAGTCAACCCCAGCTATATAACTCTGGATGGAATCTGTCTATATCGACACTCTGTCTAAACCAACCTTTATCTAATCCAGATTTCTGTGTAAACCACCTTGGTTTTAAAGTCAACCCAAGCTCTGTAACTCTGGATGAAATCTGCCTATATCGACACTCTGTCTAAACCAACATTTATCTAATCCAGATTTCTATGTAAACCAGCATGGTTTTAAAGTCACCCCAGCTCTGTAACTCTGGATAAAACCTGTCTATACCACCACTCTGTCTAAACCAGCAGTTGTCTAATCCAGATTTGTGTAAACCAGCATGGTTTTAGTCTCACCCAGTATCTCAGGGTGAAATCTGTCTATATCGGCACTGTGTCTAAACTAGCATATTTCGTTTTAAGGTGTAAGGTGTGGCATATTCTTAATATTAATAATTTAAACAATAACTTAGAGCAAACAAAATGAGAAGTATTGTTGTGAACCATTTTGCAAAAAAATACTTAAAAAAAACAAAAATAAAGTTATGCAAAAATACAGTAAATATCTACTGGCTCTTTATTAATTTCGTTGAGTATGCATAAACTGTATATTTTTGTTGTGTCATAATATTGTCTGATTTCACGTGCATGGAAATTATATTTATTTCTACATATTGCACGGTATTTTCACGTGCATGGACACTTTTAAAAACATGATCAATACATATCAATATTTTAGCAACCTGAATGAAATGGTGACTCGTTTGATATTTCAACAATATGCTTTCTTACAAATGAAAGTGGTGCGCAAGAAATGAAAAGAGCAAACGGGAAATTAGATGTTAAGATATCTGTACAAGACAAAGTCTAAAGAACAATGAAGGATTTTAATATAAAAAATGCATTCCTCTTGATGGCCTATTTTTTTTCACAAAATATCAACAGTTTTATATCGATCGTGGTACTTGAAGTGTCATGTTTGATAGTTCAATATATTGCTTTTTAAAATTGGCATCATACACCTCTTCCGTTAATAATGCATACAATTACGAACCTCTATTGTTCGATATTGAACGAAAACGAAATGCTTTGTGGTGATATATATTCGTAATCACAAAAGCAACCGAATTAAATAAACAGTCCATATGCATTTTGGATAAGACTGGATCGATCCTTCTCAGTGGACATATATGCAGTTTGGGATATTTTCCGTTCCAACCAGTGGTCCACTACTGGTTCATTAAAGTCCATGGTAAGTGCTGTTCTGTCTGCGGGAAAATGCATATAAAAGACCCATTGCTGCTTTTCTTGAACACTTTTGTGACGTAAGCACGTAAAAAATATTTCCAGTCCAGTTTTCTGCTTATATCCTGTCCCAGACGCAGTGGATGGCTTGAACCATAAACGGTGCCCGGGAGGCATCTGCTAAAACAGTCTGGCTCTGAATGTAGACATTAAACATGATCTTACATTATCGGAAAGAGTATATTATGTCACACCAATAATAATAATTAATAGTCGTAGTAGTAATATTAGTAGTAATATGATAGTTATAGTTCTAGGAAACAGTTTTGATTGCTACATGAGCTAGTCAGTTAAAATGACGTTTATGCATATATCTGGAAAAGTGAGAAATATATTGAGTTAGTTTTCTCTCGTGTAATTCAAGCGTTATTAATGAGGCGTGGGACATGTGTTGCCGTTTCATAACGGAAAATATAACAAAATCGAAATAAACTGTGTGTTTTTTAAACAACTTAACACGTTGCTCTATGTTTGATGGGTTTATGTCTGGAACACGTAAATAGCGTCTTGTATGTCTGATTAGCTTTTGAACGCATGTTTGTGTGCGTTAATGTGTTTATTTTACTGAGATGTTTATTTGCAGTTAATGTATTTTCGTTACGGATATGTCATCGTTCAACAAGTGCATGGTTGTTTTATTTTACTTGAAAAAAGATTTTAAGAAGTGAACGTTTTCCCGTAATATTATATTAAACGTTTTCAACTTTTGTTTCCTTCTTATAACTTATCTTGATTTTTTCCATATCTCTCTCTCTTAATCTCTCTCTCTATCTCTCTCTCCCTCTCACTCGCTCTATCTCTCTTTCTCACACATTCTCTATCTCTCTAAAACGTATGTACACACGTAGAAACACTCACATTCACATACAAGTAACATACATAAATAAATACATACATACACACATGCACACATATACACACAAACACATACATACACAGTTAGACGTTAGACAAACACACACACGCACGCACACGATAACAGTAATTTTTAATGCCTTATAATTATTCTTAAACCACATGCTACCCAATCTTATAATTTATTAGAACAGTTTCTCTCCACACTTTAACAATGTCTTTGAACGAATATAGACATTTTAATAATCAATTTCCATTTAAGAAAAACTCCTTTCCCCCAGGATAGAGCGTAATACTACTATATTATTTATAGTCACAGCTAGGCGGTTAGGCTATAAAGAGCTTTGCGTCTTGTCATCTTGTAAAGGGGCGTGGCAAACGAGAAATTTCTTGCATCCTTTTGGTGAGCAGTCTTCCTGTTAACAAAGGTCATGACCTCTAGCGGCGCGTATGAATACAATCAGCAGCGGCGCGTTGTACAGCGATGGCGTGAGATGTCACTGCGCGCGTGTCATAGATCCTTGTGGGATTCTCAATTTTAATTTACTCGTTTTATTAGTCATTTGTGTCATCTTTCAAATTTTAACGCATTTTTTGTCTGTTTATAAACGGCAGACCGTTTCTTCTCTTCTTCTTCTGCGTTCCCGCAGCCATGCTCAGACTTGTAGTCCTGTTCTCACCAGGAAGTCCGCTGATCGTTGAAGGGATGTTGTCGGCCCCCAGTTTCTCTTTTAGGTTCACTGGATACGGCAGATAGTTGGTATACTGCAATTTGGTGAACAAATAAGTAAAGTTTGTTTTATTTAATGACGCCACCAGAGCACATTGATTTTTATCTTTTCAGCGGGTAAATGATGTCATTCATATGATAATTTTGACACATTTATTTTAGAGGAAACTCGCTGCTGCCATATAATAATGTTACTCTTTCCGAAAAGCAGCAAGGGATCTTTTATAAGCACTTTCCCACAGAGGGGACAGCACACACCACGGCATTTGATGCACAACAATTTGGTGAATGCTAATACAATAAAATAAATGAAAACCAAAAAATAATTTAGAAGAAAAAAAATAAAGAGTAAGAAATAAACATTTCATTCAATAAAGTTACACCTACTTTTCCGAGGGTGTAAATTTCGTAAAATTGGCAATGGCGGCGTTTTTTAAGTTCATTTCCAGTGAGGTATTTTATCGCTTGCTATTAACATGATATGTGTGTGGACAGCTGATGCGTATACTTACACTATCAACAAATCTGGGGAGGTTTTTTTCAATTGTACCAGGACTGATGTCGGGATAAAATTGATTCCGTGTAAAAACAAGTTAGAAAAAGCTGGAAATAGATCATGATACAAACAGAAATGTAAAACACGTAGCTATTCCGAGAGTCTTGCGTCCATTGCAGACAGGTTGTAATTTATTACTGGTGAATATGTTAATACACGTACATAGCTTTAACATGTATTAATATCAACCTGCTGTGTGTACTCTTATAGCAATGAATGGAAACGTTTTAAAAAGGGTGTTGTTTATTTATTTGTTTGTGTGGGCGTCGGGGGGTGGAGGTGTCCGTTCTAATTACTGCCCTAAATTTTGAATAAAAACCTTTCAAGATAAACCCATCTTCAAATAATTATAATGATACTTGTAACAGAATTATATTCCTTTTTAAAAGTAACGTTTAATATTAATTGATTGATAATTTTGCTTGAAATGTATTAAAAGTATTTTATTGAAAGTTAAAATTCAAGACAGCTTGTGTAATAAAACAAATGTCTAAATTCATGTAATAATAATATTATTAACAATACAAACAACACCAACACACGTTCAATAACAACAACAACAACAACAACAACAACAACAGTAAACAATCTAATGGTCTAAACGTAACTAAATGTATTTTCATTTTATTTATCATGTAATGTTATCAATTTCTTAAATAATCTTTAGATAAACATGTTAATTTCTCCGTCTTTTGGTCTTAATTTACTTCTTAATTCTCCAACACAATGTCAGTAAATACATTTCACACGAAAACGACAAGCTATTGGGCAACAAGCGAGAGAATTACCACACGGCTTTGTGCCTACAATAATACTCTATTGCCAGTAATGACATTTCACCTCGCCGCAATATACAACTCCGCAAGTCTACCTTAGAGCTGAAAACGACTTCTCTGCTTCACCGGTCAACATGGTCAATTTAATGTTCAGTGATGGCGTACATTAGTATGCTTGGTCAATCCGCACGGTCAATTTAATGTCCGTGATAGTGCGAATTATTAAGCTTAAATGCGTAGACACGTTTTATTGGTATTTCTTGGCTAATTCCAGCGTTCACGACGATCCATAGACACATTTGTAAATCTGACAACAACTGTGTTCAACAATGTAATCAGTTATATGTAGACTTTTATATTGTCCCCAGTGGCTGTTGTTAAAACGAGCAAATTGGGCTAAAGTGGAAGGATTTTTCACGAAAATAATTATAAATTATGTTAAATAGGACAGATTTTAAAGGAAATATGTTTGGTTAAACTTTGAGGATTTTTTGAAAGAAAATAATTTAAATAAAACCTGTTAAATAGGGCAGATTTTAAGGAAATATTTAAAATATGTTCTGTTTTCGGATTTTAAAAAAGAAAATAATTTAAATAAATCTTCTAAAAGAAAAAGAAAATAATTTATGTTATATAGGGATGATTTTTAAGGAAATGATTTAAATACATTTTGTAGGTTGGTTGGTTATATTTATGTTTGTGCTTATATCCAATTAATATTCAATCACGCTGTCACGGGCACACAACTCAGCTTCTTTAGCCGTCTGTTCAACACAAAATTAATATTAATGTTCGTGGAAGGGATGAAACCCGCTACCGCCACACTGTGGCTACTCTTTTTCCATAAGCAGCAAGGGATCTTTTATATGTACCTTCCCATAGACAGGATAACACAAAGCATGGCCTTTGTCAAACCAGTTATGGAACCACTGGTCGGTGTAAATGGTTAACTTACCCATTGAGCCTTGAGATTCGATCTCAAAACCTACAAGCCTCGTCCGATAGCTTTATTAATGCACCATTCGTTTTAAGTGGGCGGAGTTTTAAAGAAATAATTTAAATACATTCTGTTAAAGTGTGCGGATTTTTAAAAGAAAATAATAATAATGTTAGCCAGGTGAGGATCTAAATTAGTTTCACTTTTTATCAATTTAGCCGTGAAATAAAAACTCAAAAGCGATATAGCCCTAGCCTTAGCCATACAGCCCTAGTCCAAGCCCTAGCCCTGCCTAAATCAGAGTGTATTTTAATAATGAAATGTCTCTTGGCAAGGAAAACGAGAAAACCGCATGGCTATGGAGATGAATAATGTTAATGTAATACATGACATTTCACGTATATTAAGTGCGTGTGTATTGGCAGACATCTTGTATACTGATGAGCTGGAATGTGGCTTTATGGCGCTGTCATGTCAGCACATCGTCCTGGCTTCGTATCGAGTTCTTCAATTACAAACTCTATGAATAATCAACTTCACGCCATCGCGGAAACTTGCCACCATCACGAAATCTTGCCACCACCACGGAAATTTGCCACTATCACGGAAAACATGCCACCATCACGAAATCTTGCCACCATCACGGAAACTTGCCACCATCACGAAATCTTGCCACCATCACGGAAACGTGCCACCATCACGGAAACTTGCCACCATCACGAAATCTTGCCATCATCACGAAATCTTGCCACCATCACGGAAACTTGCCACCATCACGGAAACTTGCCACCATCACGAAATCTTGCCACTATCACGGAAAACATGCCACCATCACGGAAAAAATTGTCAATGACACAGGCAACGTGCGACTGTTATGAAAAAAATGCGAATATCACAGGAAACTTGACACTAACACAGAACACTTGCCACAATCACAGGAACAAACTAACAAGGGTTATCCTTATTCAACTAATTCATGTATCACCTGAATTTGACAGCGGTTGACTGAAACATAAGAATGACGTGACATTAGCAGACAACAGATTCATTAAGACATCAAGAGTCTGTAATAAATCTTGTATTTTAAACTGCTAATATCAACAGCAAAAAAATTCACACACACAAAAAATAACTAAAATAACAAGAAAAAAGAGACAAAAACCCAGTGTGATACAGTAACATATGCATGTCCCTTTAATTGTTAATACCTGCGACGAAACATCACAAAGGTACCGTGGCACTGTAATATATGCTAGCGCACAATGCAAATAAACTTGGCCTTTTTTGATCGGGGTATCCATTTCTCTTTGTGTTGTTATAAATTCGTCACGTGGGTTTGACGTAGCGATTGCAGATATGTCGGAAGTTTGGCTGCAATCTGTTGTTTGATGCAATGACCTGTTAAATCTCGTTAAACCTCGCCTCATCTTTTCCAATTGTTTCCAAATCCTCCTCTGACGGGCCTGTGTTTCTCTGCGTTGATTGATGATAGCAAAAGTGTAAAGATTAGGTTCGAGTATTTAGTTTAAAAGTTGGATTTATTGATCTCTGGTTTCATAACAATTATTGCTGATTTCGGTTCGTATCTCAACGCCAGTTTTGTTTTTATAGATATTACTTTTAATGCGTATGCCAAACTGTGAAAAGGAAAGTGTTTATTTAACGCGTGCTAATTTACATATGGTAATTTTAAAAAGAGTTCAATCATTTTTGTTTGGAGAAGAATTTACGTTACGTTATTGTCAATAAAAGGTTAGTACTGATTTGAGTGTCGTTAAACAAACAAACTCTTTCTTTATTGTATTTTCCGTTCCAGCCAGTGGTCCACAACTGGTAAACCAAAGGTCGTGGTATGTGTTGTCCTGTCTGTTGGAAAGTGCATATAAAAATATTGTGCTGGTTATCAGAAAGACTACCTTATCCGGCGGTTGTGGGTTTCCTCTGAAAAGAAATGTGTCAAAATGACCATATATTTGACGTCCAATAGCCGATGATAAGATAAAACATAATGTGCTCTAATGGCGTCGTTAAACAAAACAAACGTTCCTTTTTTCGTTCTTTATTGAAAATCATGATGGAGAGGGTCCCATTCATTTAGCAGGACCACAATGTACTATTTGTTTCATACAAAGACCAATATACTCAACGATATTTCGAACAGCACATGAAAAAACAAACCAAGACAACAACAACAACAACAATAATAATAATAATAATAATACACATGTAATTAATAATAAAAATGATGATAATAATAATGATGATGATAATAATGATACCCTAATAATAATAGTCAACTTTTTTCTTGACTAACAAAACTGAATACGTTTTTGCTATAATATGGATTCAGTTTTTGATTATTTAAACACTTTTAATAACTTTATATGTCAACATTACTATTGTATATTAAAGTTCACTAGTTTACTTTTGCATGCTGATTCTGATTATGTAAACAAATGTTTTTTAAAGAAAATATATTTATCATAAACCCTCTAAAATGCATTATTTTCCAAATCTCTATTTTATTGCTAAAAAACCTGACGTGATAGGCAAAAACTAAGTTGATTTTTGAAATCAGCACACCTAAGTTAACTAGCATCAGGTCTCAAAATTAAATCACCAAAAAAGCTGTTGGGCAGTGTAATCATTGCAAAAATACAGTCTAATTTTTGTTTGAAGACTGTAAGCTAAGCAATGTTATTAGTAGGCCTATTGTTACAACTACATGTACAATTGAATCATATTTTTCGTATATTTGTATTAGCTAATACATTTTTTTGGTTTGCGTTTGTGTTGTGTTCATGTGTGTGCGAGTGTGTGTATTTTGTGTGTATGTGCTTTTTTGGTCAGTGTTCCGTGTGTGTGTGTGAAAGTGTATGTATGTATGTATGTATATATACCAGTTATATATACATGTATATGTCATTGTGTGTGTGTGTGTGTGTGAGTGAGTGTAAAAGTGTATGTATGTAAGTATGTGTGTATGTATGTATATATACCAGTTATATATAATTATATGTCATTGTGTATGTGTGTGTGTATGTGTGTATGTACGTGTGTGGTGTATATTTGGCAAACACGCTACTGATTGAGCTACGTCCCGCTCCCGTTGACTCCTAATCAAAACTGCGTTACGTTAAGTTTTAATAATACGCGTCCATTATGTTCTGATTATTACCACGTTTTACTCCATACGCGCTTTCTACTTGGGTCAGTGACCAGCAATTCGTAATTGCAAAACCTAAATTTCACAGACGATTAACCTGTCCTAGCCATCACAACATTGCTGGGGGCCCCGACATCTTCCAAGTGCAGCACTGGAATCCCATAATTACAACTCGAGTCGGATCGTTCTGCAGCAATTAGTGGCAAATAACGGTTTAATGGCATCTGCCACTTCGTACCAGGCTAAAGCGAACGCCATATGTCAAAGCTGCCCCATGGTCAAGACTTCATTTGAAGAGATTGAACATTTCTTATGGACTATTGAATAGAAGGATGGAATCTGCGGAAGCTCACTTCGTGTCCTGCGTACTAAGTAAATGAGAGGAAATGGGTGTTTGTTTGACCACTGCACACAGTTTAATCAGCGTTAACCATCGGTTATTAATAGGTGTCAGCCGCACAGTGTTAAGAATATTTGGTCTATATTATCAGGTACGAATTGAAATGAATATTCCATGATGGTGGCATAGCACTATGAAACAAAATAAAGTTTGTTTTGTTTAACGACGCTAGTGGAGCACATTGAGTTTTATTTTATCAGCAGCTATTGGACTTTATTCATATGGTCATTTCGACACATTTCTTTTAGAGGAAACCCGCTACAGCTACAGAGGCTACTCTTTTTGATAAGCAGCAAGGGATTTTTTATATGGATTTTCCCCACATACAGGGCAGTACATACCAATGCCATTGATGAACCGGTTGTGGCCCACTAGTTGGAAGCTGCAGCTGGGCAGCACTGTGAAATCATTGGCTGTTAATAGGTGTCATTCATATAGTAATTACGATATTTGATCTTGAGTCAGGTATGAAAGAAAATGAGTATTCCATGATGGTACCAAACACTTTATTTAATCATGGGGAATTAATAGGTGTCACCCGCATAATAGTTATAACATTTGGTCTTAAAAGTATTAGGTACGAAAGGAAATTAATGTTTGGTGGTACCACAGGACACCATTTAACCATGGGTTATTAATAGGTTTCAGATAAACATGTATGGTAACTGCGACACGAGTATTTGGTCTATAACATCAAGACCAAAGGAAATGAATATTAACTGTAACATAGCATGCTGTTTAGTCATTTGTTAGTAATAAGTGTCAGAGATTGTACTTGCCATGGTTGATCTAAAGTATCGGGTACAAAAGGAATCCAATGGTTATTACTATGTGTATTGACATTGTTTTTATTATCGTTGTAAGATAAATGGTATCGAATGGGTCGTTAGATGTGTTGAAGTGGCTTACATTCAGTTACAGTTCAAACATGTCTGTTGTGGTATATGCACTAACATCGTGGTATCAGACGAGCGCCCCAATATAAGATTCTTTCAGAGCAGGACGTGGTTCAATCGGTTGTGTATCCGCTTGTAAAGTGGTCGGTTATCGGATCATATGACCCATAATATGCAGTTTGAGCTGTTTTCCGTTCCAACTATTTATCCACGATTGGTTCACCAAAGGCCGCGATACTTGTTGTATAAAAAACACCTTGCTGCTTGTCGGAAAGAGTAGCCTAAGATGCTGCAGCGGGTTTCCTCTGAAGAAATGTGTCATAATGACCATAGTTATTATGTATGACATCCAACAGCCGATGATAAAATAAAAATCAATGTGCTCTAGTGGTGTCGTTAAATAAAACAGACTTTACTAAATCATTGGAAGATAAATTTATCAAACGACCGCATGTTTACTTGAGTGGGAATTTCCTCCAATATCGTGACTCACCAACATTTTTCACCGACCCTTAATTACTTTGTACATTAAGAAACGTAAGAGAAGCCACAGCATCCGCATTGTTTCCTACACATGTACGTTATATCAGTATTTATTTATTAAGATCACGTTATTTGTGGTTGACCGTGTGGCTACATTGAAACAAAGCATCGACAATTGTCAACCCATCGTACATTTATTTAGACGAATTATTTGAGTCCATTTGTATTAGAAATTTTTTGTTCATTAACATAACATCTTTGATTTTTTTACCTAAGGTCTGAAAAATAATTGTATGTTTCTATAAACATATTAAAAGTAGAATAAACTTAATATATAAGTTCGGCAGGATTTAAATTTTTAAAACAATCTACAAATTTAAGAACTATGAACTGAACAAAATTGGCATATTGAATAAAACGTTTCGTTGGTTATAGTTATTTTTCTTCTTACATCCAATTAAAGGAGTAGTAACGTCAACAATAACATTTTTAGTTGAAAGTATGAATAGGCCTATCTATGCTAAAAAATCATACAGTCCATTTAATTTACAAAAACTGCTTATTCTACTAATTAATTAAAAAACACGATAATTGCCACTTGTTGGAAGCGGCCATTTTGTGTCTTTAGAGTTGTCTCCCCTTGAATTATAGCACCGGGTGGCTGGACTGGGTTGACTGCAAGAAAATTTGTAAAATTCATTGAATATATTTGGAATGAAAATAAAAAAGAGAAATTGCTCACTCCCTGGATCCGCAACTGTGAGGACGTTTTACACACAGCGAGCGTGCTTGAACTTACTTTCACATAATCACTGAACAATAGTCTTGCGATTGCGAGCTTTGGTATGTAGTGGCTGATGAAGTGACGTTGAGTCATGACTCAAATGAACAGGTATAATATTGATCGTGATTAAGTTACGTACGTCATGTGGAATAACACTTTTCTAGACCACTTAAACAGACAACCATGCAGAATCATCACGGTGACCTTTTGTACATTAGATCATCAAATCAATAGGAATTTGCCCACTTCTAATACCTGCCAGGGAGATGTTATCTGGGCCGTAACAAGGACAGAGGGATGAGAAGCAGTTAGAAATTCAAATAATTATGGATTTTTGACCATAAAAGAAAAAAAGAATTATTTTTGTTCTCAAAATTATCTGTTTAGATCATAAAAATGTTAGTCCTATGCTTTGCTGGATTGTTTTATGCTAAGGAGGGCGTCATTTCCGAATATCGATGACGGATATTAAACGAAATTATTTTCGTTTGGGGTGGGGTCAGAGACAGTTTCACCTGGCGTTGAACATCGATTTCTTTTACACTGGACATTTGATATATTTCATATATTCATTATCAATGTTTGCCAACTTTCATCGGGGTGATGGGGTGGGGGTGGTGTCTCTGGCCAGATGAAACTTATTTCAAATGTGGTTGGAGATTGATGTTCTAAGATTCCTAAGGATCTAGGTTCGTGTTTATGCAACTTTAGGATCTGGACTTAACTCTCAAACGTAAGCAAGAATGACGTCATTCAGGATATAAATTTGTGTGGCGTTTTCAGGCCACTCTAATTGATAAGAAGCAAGGGATCTTTTATATGCATGCATTATTCTATAGACAGGACAACATAAACCATGAACTTTGTTAAACCAGTTATAGACCACTGGTGAAGCCTTGTCCAGACTATTTTTTAAGTTTGGTGTTAAAAGCATTCCACCATGTCTTTGCTATATCCCATATTACCTACAATACAATAAAAACGAGTGCTCTGTGAACTTGCAGTTTTTATGTATAAAAATAGTGAAAAACTATGATTAATCATGTCACAGAAACAGGTTAAGCAGTTACTGAGCAGGGTATCAGAATGTGATTGTCGGAACAGGAGAAACTAGGCGGCTGAAATGTTAAGACGAAAATAATAGAACCATCATCTAAGCCATAGGCTTTGTTGTGTGGTTTTATCTGGATAAATATGAGTGTGGAAAAACAGTGCAGTTGTCCTTGTGGATGCATCTGATGTGTGTTTACAGTTCTGTCATTGCTATGTGGTGAATTTGACGAATGAACTTGATGAACATGATGAAAAGGAAATGAATGTTGACCGTAAATACCTCTGTCAATCAGAAAATTGCGAAATGGGACGAACTATTTGAATGCCATTGAATTTAATAGAAACCAAAGGGCTATATTTTTTTGGTTGCAATTTTAATTTTTATGTTTTTTGTTGTATTTTTAAAAAGTTTTGTTTTAAATTTGCTGTACGTTACAATTTGTTTTACTTTTAAGGTAAGATTTCCACTATTTTATTTAGTCTATGCTTCATTTAGAAACAATCTGTCGACTCTGGAGTATTTATCAGCTTCGTATCCATTTGTCTGACGAATCGCTATTATCTTAACATCGTGCTAATGCGTTTTCCCATTCAATCTCAGTACGGATTTCCACGGAACATTAAAACAATTAAATTCCTATTTTCCATGTGCCTGACCCGTCACCATTATTTATCTTACAGTTGTCGACGCCAAGTCAAATCAAAAGTTTTAACTTCTACCCTGTCACCATTATTTATTTTACAGTTGGCGACGCCAGGTCAAATCAAAAGTTTTATCGTCTACCTTCAGAACAAGCTTTTATAGCACACGTCTGTCTTGTGGCCTAGCTATGGCATCGGTCATCTCCATTGTCTAAGACGTGGTATGAGAGGGAGGAGTCGAATGGAATAGTAATGCTTGATAAGAACAAGAGAGTTCTGTCAGTCCGGACAGGGACTGAATAATAGTTTCACTGAATTTCCTAAAAGTAAAATTGGCGACGGTGTCATGAATCCTTTTTGTGAGATTTCTGTAAGGGTACAATAAGCGACTTTGTACCTATTACTAAGGTAAAGTTAAGTTTGATTTATTTAACGACTTCACTGGAGCATATTGAATTTTATCTTACCTTCGGCTATTGGACGTCAAACATATGGTAATTTTGACACATGTTTTTTTAGAGGAAACCCGTTGCCGCCACGTAGGCTAATTTTTCTATAAGAAGCAAGGAATCTTTTATATGCAGTTTCTCACAGACAAGATAGCACATACCACGGCATTTGATGAACCAGTTGTGGAGCACTGGTTGGAACTGAAAATAGCCCAAACTGCAGATGGTTCCACTCAGAAGGATCGATCCGACGACCTACAGTTTCACCTACTAGGCCATAAAGGTTTACCATTGTACATGTATTAAAGGAAATGACCTACAGCGGGATCAATCCAACGTACCCCTATACTTCAGTTAGATTTAGTAAATCATTTACCATGAGCCGCGCCACAACATCATGGTGGCGTCATATTACATGAACGTTACAGCTTTCATAATTACAGTCAGGGGGTAATGGTGTAATTAAGTTATGTGTATGGCCTCTTGTTGATGCTAAACATAGCACGACTCGTGTCAAAGAGTTAGCAGATGTGTGCAGTAAGGCTTCTGGTATGCATTCCACTACAGGGTCAACCACTGAACCCGTCTTTGTAAACATGTCGTTAGAGCATGAAGTGCAGATCCACTGCGATCGTTGGTTGGGACGCACAGTCAGCGTTTACAGTACTAATACAAATACACAGATATTTTTTTTATATTTAAAATAACGGACTTCCAATTTACGAACAGTGAAAAATATAATGGGTAATTTAAAATACCACATTGGCTACTCTTTTCAATAACCAGCAATAGGTCTTTTATATTCACTCTCCCACATGCTGGACAGCACATACCACGGCATTTGATGAACCCGTTGTGTACAACTGATTGGAACGGAAAATAACCAAAACTGCAGATGCCTCCACTGAGAAGGATCGATCCGATGAGCGACCGCTTCACAGGCGGAAACGCTACCGATTGAGCGATAGTGAGGTGATGCAATATGGGAACGAATTCTATGGCTGTTGCAGATTTCAAGTTGGAAAAGGTGAATTAGTTAAAAGGATTGTGGTGAAAATAGCATTTTTGGGACGTATTAATATATACTCAACAAAATTAATTAAGAGCCAGTGGATATTTTTGGCATTTTTCTTTAAATAAACAAAAATAAACCTTTTCCATTGTAAGATGTCAACATACGGTATGGCATGTTTTTAATAATAAATAATTATTTAAACAACAATTTAGAGCAAACAATATGACAAATATCTTTATGAATCAATATACAAAAATGAAAAATAAAACAAACTGGCCGTTAATTAATTTTCTTAAGTATATTAGTAAAAAAATCCATTGGATGCTCCAGTACCATTATTAGTGTAGTTTTCATTGATTGTTGTATTATATTAATAATAAACATCTTTTCAATAGTTAACTATTAAATTTTAAGATAGATTAGGCAGAGTTGTTTTGTGGCCATGACTCGCCTTTCTACTATTTAGAAACAACGGATCTATCATTCTACTTCATATTCAGACACAATATGTTTTGAGTGTTATAAGACTGGCAGATATAATAATAATAAGTTATTTCAAAACGTTTCTAATTTTGGTTTTCTCCTAATGGGCAGATCTAGACAACTGCTGCCTGAGGACTAAGTCAGTACGCATGTTTCCAAACCATGCTTCACAATTGGAGGAAGGCAATGGCATGTGTTATCCCGTCTGTGGGATATAAAAGATCCCTTGCTACTAATTATGTAGCAGGGTTTCCCTAAATCTCTGTCAGAATGACTATATGTTTGACGTCCAATAGTCGATGATTAAAAAACAATTAATGTGCTCTGATGGCATCGTTAAATTAAACATTGTTTGTGTGTTCATGTTATCAAACCATGAAGGGAGGAGGCGGTTTATTTTACATTCCTGGATGCGACACTACTCAGAAATAGCAGTCATCCCATTTCATTAACAATTGAACAGAAAAACGCTGTTATATGCAGTTCTTTGAGGTGATTGCATATATGCTAAAAATAGACTGTAATGTCATGCAATGTGTATGGCAAATTAAATTTAATATTCTTCTATTGATTTCTATTGTCAAGCTAAAAATATAACATCTCACCCATAAGTTTAAGGCGTCTGTATTAAGACATGTCTCCGTTTTTGGGAAGACACCGTATGAAGTTATAATATAGCCGATCTAACATCTAATAACAAAGACCAGAGGTCCCTCTGGTTTAACAAACGTCATCCTTTGTGCTATCCTGTCTGTGGGAAAATGCATATAAAAGATTTCTTCCTGTTGATTGATAATAGTAACCAGATGGTTTGGTAGCAAAGGGTTTCATCTCTTCTACTAAAATTAATGATTGCCAAGAACATTAACAATTTTCAATTCTAAAATTATTACAAAAACCTCCGCTGCATCATTTCAGGAACGGCGTAGACCATCAAGGTCAAGTTGTTTAACGTCCACGTTCAGCGCCAGGCTGTTATAGCAGACGCCTCTCACGGGCGCAGTTTATGGTTTTATCCATCTACCGCGTCTGTGACAGGAATAGGGGGAGCAGAGGGGAATGCACGTCACACTAACGGAAACAAGTAAGTGACTCGTTAGCCCAGTTTGCCGACTGGTGTGTATGGAATGGAATGCCAATTGAAACACTTTTAATGTGCTTACGTCTCAAAAGTGTTCAAGCACGCAAAACATGGTAAATATAGGCGGAGTGTGTAATAATGGTTTACTTTCATTTAAGAAACGTTTACGATGCCAGCTGGTAATTTTGTAAAACATGGTATGGAATGGAATGCCAATGGAAACACTTTTAATGTGCTTACGTCTCAAAAGTGTTCAAGTACGCAAAACATGGTAAATGTAGGCGGAGGATGTATCATTTATAACATCACCCCCATGATTACAAAGTAAGGTAAAATTCGTTTTGTTTAATCAGGCCACTAGAGTACATTGATTTTTATCTTATCATCGGCTACTGGACGTCAAACATAATTATGGTCATCTTGACACATTCCTTTTAGAGGAATTCCCTGCCTGTCGGCTACTCTTTTTGATAAACAGTAAGCGATCTTTTATATGCACTTTTATATAAGTAGGACATCACATACAACGGCTTTTGATAAACCAGTTGGAACAAAAAATATCCCAAATTGCAGATTGGCCTACTGAGAAGGATCGATTCGATAACCAACCGCTTCATGGGCGAAAAACACGAATATATTAAAATATTCAATTACAATAATATATTGATAGGGGGAACACGAATATATTAAAAATATTCAATTAAGAAATTATATATTGATAGGAAAAACACGAGTATATTAAAATATTCAATTAAGCAATAATATATTGACAGGGGAAACACGAATATATTAAAATATTCAATTAAGCAATAACATATTGATAGGAAAACACGAATATATTAAAATATTCAATTAAGCAATAATTATATTGATAGGAAAAACACGAATATATTAAAATATTCAATTAAGCAATAACATATTGATAGGGAAACAGGAAAATAGTAAAATATTCAATTAAGCAATATTGTATTGATAGGGAAACACGAAAATATTAAAATATTCAATTAAGCAATATTGTATTGATAGGGAAACACGAATATATGAAAACATTCAATTAAGCAATAATATATCTCCTCCTGGGTAGGGCATTCGGAAGACCGAATGTCGTACCCAGGAGGGGCGTGCTTGAACACTTTTGTGACATAAGCACGTTAAAAATAGTTCCAGTCCAGTCACGTTAAAAGTTATTTAAAATAGACAAGGTTGTTTTGTACGTACACTGGGTACACGTGAATTGTATCTGATATATTAGGTGAGATGATTTTCTGAGCATCACTGCTTGCGTGTAGGACGATGACGTCACCATCACAGGTAGCTGAAAGAAGAGAAGAGTACAGTCAAACCTATCTTAAGCAGCCACCCAAGAGAGTAGCAAAACGTTGTCTCTTAAGACAGGTGACTGCTTAATACGTTATATTGTACTAAATTAGCTAATTACGGAGAAAATAAAGGTGACCTTTGAAAACAGGTGGCTGCTTATTACAGGTGGCCCCTTTAGCATGGCTATTGTAGAGCTTGCTTACAATTCTCTACACATATAGTTTAAAGAGTTCATGTTCAGATGCCCCATCACCAACCACCACCCACTCTCTACCCACCCACTACTCCATCACCCCACCCTCCCAACCACAAACCACCAAACTATCAACCCCTCCGCTACCCACCCTCTTCCACTAACCACCCTCTACCACCATCACTGTCCACCATAAATCATCCACCTCTTTACCCACCCTCGATCCACCCATTCACCACTATAAAATGTATTTAGCAAACCAACCATCCCTGTCTTGGACCACGGAGATGACCAAGATCATAACTGGGGCATAAGATAGGTGTCTGCTATAACGGCTTGTTCTGAATGTAGACGTTATCCTGTCTTGGGTAACGGAGATGACCGAGATCATAACTGGGGCATAAGATAGGTGTCTGCTATAACGGCTTGTTCTGAATGTAGACGTTATCCTGTATTGGGTAATGGAGATCACCAAGATCATAACTGGGGCATAAGATAGGAGTCTGCTATAACGGCTTGTTCTGAATGTAGACGTTATCCTGTATTGGGTAATGGAGATCACCAAGATCATAACTGGG
>JAUTWP010121159.1:0-11560 GCA_033042655.1 Cyathermia naticoides
TGATATTAGACTGGATATTACTGTTAGCCCGAGTATCCTCAGACGTTGAACAGCTTGATGATATTAGACTGGATATTACTGTTAGCCCGAGTATCCTCTGACGTTGAACAGCTTGATGATATTAGACTGGATATTACTGTTAGCCCGAGTATCCTCAGACGTTGAACAGCTTGATGATATTAGACTGGATATTGAGCAACACCAATATCCAGCCCAAATATCCATCAAGCTGTTCAAGAGGACATTCGGGCTACCCTGTCGTGTGTATTTTAAAAAATAGGTTATAATTAGGTTCAAGTACGCTGCCATAGGCACAGCTCAGCTTACTGAACCATCTGTCCATGACAAATATAAATTAACTTGTTATACCGTTGTATAACGTTCTTGAACACTGTTTTGTGATGTAAGCACGTTAAAAAACAAAATCCATTCCATTCCGTTGTATAACGACTCCAGTGCAAATAAATTCTTGTAACATGAATTCTGAATGTGAGCATGTTCTTCCCACGACAGCAAGCCGTCTCATGTGCATCATTAGTGAAGAATACACTGGTAAAACAACACTGGCAGTGAACGATAGGTCATCTCGATAAAAACATACGTTTTCATTGTTATAGGCTAAACACAATTTCAAATAGCTTGCTTAAAATAACCGTGCTATCATATCCATTTTGTTTTGAGTCGAACTAATGATTATAATAGTTTAAACAAGTAAAGTTAGTTTTATTTAACGACGCCATTGGACGTCACACGCACGCACACACACACACACACAGAGATATATCCATGGATATAATAGTTTATACCAAAAATCAGACACGTTTTAAAACTAGTTACTGTGCCTTTAAGTGAAAGAATCGTCCGTTATCGGACACTATTATAATATGACAAACAAATCCTACTAAAACGCCACGTGCTAATCCTATTTGAGTTGACTGATCTGAAAGAATGGATGCTAGGAAAGCTAAGTAAATAGAGAAAAAAAGAGATAATGAAATAAGTGAATTTCTGGCATAAGGAATAAATCAATTAGGATATAGTACATCGAGTGAAAGCTCAAATCTAGTAACTCGACCTTCGCTGTTGACTGTGTATTAAACAGTTGACTAGCTGAACTAACTTGACGATTCTCCAAAACCGCTTAGTTGATACTATATGCGTTTCATTCTGTTACTAGATTTATTTATTTTTTGGTTTTACTGGACTGGAATGACTGGACTGGAAATAGTTTTAACGTGCTTACATCACAAAAGTGTTCAAGCACGCCCACCCTAGGCATGGCATCCGGTCTTCCGGAAGCCCTACCCGGGGCGGAAATTGGTTTTACCTTAGAATTATCAATATATTTGTTTTCACACAAAACTGCATCTTCATAAATCAAAGCTAGCCTTGATGCACATCAATGCTAGATTGACATATCTGACCAATCACAGCATCGATAACATATGACTCTTGAAAGCAGTCCACTTAATATGTTTGCGTAATACCAAATCAATTGTCACTGACTGCTGACTGAATAAAAATATTTATGAATTATTGGGGCATAACTAATAGTATTTCACAAAATGTTAATAATCACTATCACCCATTACCAATCATAGATGATGTAGTAGTTACCCGTTATGATATTGTTCACCTCCAACTTTGACACGGAAATATTTTATTTACTGCGCTGCAACTTTATGGCCATGACATATATTATATGCGCAAGATTTAAAATTTCGAAGCGAATAGATAACAAACGATGCGATTCGCCCAATGAGATCTCATCACATCCAATGAAATTTAATCATTCCGAGACTCGGAATACTGGCTAAGTACATCGAGGCCTCACGTGTGGAGTTAGTCTTGATTTATGGAGATGCAGGCACCCATGCAATAGTCTTAATAATCATATTATTTTTTAAATCAATATTGAAAATTTTCAATTCAAAAAGTTCAGGATGGTGTCAGGAATTTCCAGCAAATTCCAGTTGGACATAGTAATTATAACAATGTAAAAATCGCAGTTTCGCTAGAAAGAGAAAATCTCGGTTATAGAGATAATCGAGTAAACACATCGCTTATCGAGTGAAACTGTGATATCTAGTAACTGGAGATTTCTCATTAAATGTGATCAGAACCTGCAGACTTCATCAAATCAGATTAGCTGCTTATAGTCCATGAACCTGACCCAACATCTTCAGTTTTTACCAACATAGGCCTATCTACGCATCAGACTTATACAGCTATCTGTTAGCTTTGTGTCCCAACCATTTGAAAACATGCGATGGACATTCCAGATTTTCAGTTAATTAGGGAAATGGTGGCGATTTTAGATTGATCAAATCGAGATAGATGTCCGAAAATGTCTTCTGATTCGAAATCAGTTTTTCGTAGGCAGACGAAGTAAGATCACTGAATAGTGTTTGGTATAATCTTCTATATAAAAATAAGTTTTAAAAAGCTTACAAGTATACATATTTTTAATAAATTCAAGGAACGGATCAAGCTATATATGCATGTTCCCTCGACAATCAACTGTCTCCAATTCCAATGCACAATCGGTTAGGTGATATAAAAACAAGCCTTCGAAATTCACAGCACTGCATTGGGAAAGTGCATACAAATACATTGCTGCTTATCAAAAAGAGTAGCCTGTGTGGCGGCAGCGAGTTTCTTGTGAAGACAACGAGTTGTAAATAGTATTTGACGCATAATAGCCGTTAACTAAACAGTGCCAGGGTGCTGAACGTTCATTTCCGTAGTTCATTGTGTACACGGCAATCTCGCTGTATCACAAGAAAAGGACTGTTTGCTAAAAGGAAATTGATAATGGTGGTTTTTGCGCCTTTAGCCCTACTTAGCCGCCGGTTGCTTACACACATGAGCATTATAAATAAGGTGATTTATAGCTGTCAAGAGCAATGGCTAGATGCATAGTTCACATGTAGATTCTATTAAACAGTGATAAAAGATTGACCAGTTGCTGACAAATGCTTTTGTCGCAATTATTTCCAAATCAGCACTACATTGGTTGCTTTATTTTCCTATTTATATCCCATTTATGTTCAACCACGCTGTCCTTGGCACACAATTAAGTTTTCTAGGTGGGTTTTTTCTGTCCAGCACAGAGGTTAATGTTAATAAGATTTGGTTACTTTTATTAACGACGGATTGTTATCTATGCACGTTTACACATTAAATAGTGTAGTGTAGTAGAATATAATTATGCTCCTACTGGCAACAGCTAGCTCAGTTGGTAGAGCTCTGGATTCTCAATTCTAGTCATGTTTCGAATCCCTTCAGTGGAGACTGAGATTTTTTGGTTACGTTTAGAGCCGACGAAGGGACCGGGTGTGTTATTAAAACAAGGACATGATAAAAACCCAGTCACAACCTGTAACTGCAGAACTGCCCGTGGCCCACAGCACCGCGACGTAGCTTCACTTGAGCAAATAATAAATTATGGTATTTAAAAAACAGTAAATTAAAATATTAAATAAGCATTATTATAATTCCCTGTCTGTCTCTCCCTCTCAACCCGCCATTGAGGGACCAACTATAAGGGAAAACCGTAAGGTTATTGTAACACTAAAAACCTTTTGACAATGCCCACAGAAAATATTTTCTTGCTAATAACATATTTTATAATTCTAATTTTAATAACTTAATTATTTATTAATTTCATAGCCTTCATTTCTCCACCCACCCCATCTTCCACTGTGAACGACCACTGGCACTGGTCAGAGGCTGCTCCCAATGGGAGCGTGCTTGAACAGTTATCTGATAGAAGCACGTAAATACATTTACCTGACCTGACCTGTACAAACAGCATTAGATTTAGATAACTCTTTTAAGTTTAATGATGACCAGTCAAGAGTGCACTAATAACTTCACAGCTAGCCTCTAGACATTCAAGCAGGATGTAGCTCAGTCGATAGCGTAGCCGCCTATGAAGCTGTCGGTCGTTGGATCGATCCTTCTCAGTTGACCCATCTGCAATTTGAGCTATTTTCCGTTACAACCAGTGTTCCACAACTGGTTCATCAAAGGATGTGGTATGTGCTGTCCTGTATGTGGGAAAGTGCATATAAAATATCCCTTGCTGGATATCAAAAAGAGTAGCCTATGTGGTGGAACCAGGTTTCCTCTAAAAGAAATGTGTCAAAATGATGTTACAACATGGTAAGATACTGTGTTACATATTCACTTTATTATCATGCGATTTGCATAGTAATTTTAGTTGCTAAGCAACATGACAATCACTGGGTTGGAGTAGAACAAAAATGTAAAGAATTTTGTAAACAAAAAAATTGTGACAATTCTACACCAAAATATATTGTGGCACAATTTTAAAGAAAAAAAATAATGTGACACAATTTTAAAGAAAAAATATTGTGATACAATTCTAAAGAAAAACATATTGTGGCACAATTCTAAACAAAAAATACTGTGGCACAATTTAAAAAATATAATAATATTGTAGCACAGTTCTAAACAAAAACATTGTGAAACATACAAATTTGTAAAATGCAAAACAAAAAAATGTATTTGAAATGGGTCATTACTAATCCAAATTTTAAATGCTGGATATCCAATTAGAAATCTCACACTACTGAGGCCAGGCTTTCAAATTCAGCCAGCAGCCTCCTGTGCCATCTGCATTTCATTGAACAACGAAATATATTAATATGCATGTTTTTGGGACAGTTTTTACATGATGCCAAAGCACTACAGTGCTTGGTACTTTAAACTAATCCCCGTCTACTGAAAAACAATTTGAAATACCTATGAGATGTTATTTTCCATGACAAGAATACACGGCAACCACAAAACATTGTTAAGTTTTAGGAATTTTGAAATTAGAAACAGTTAATATTTTATGTTTTGAGTAATTTTCTCAATTTTTTTAGTTTTCCTATGCTGTTTCTTAAACTTTCACATCAGCATCACAAATTATTATCCCTAGAGACCATCACAGTCTTATAACAGCATCAAAAATTATTCTCCATATAGAATATCATAAACTCTTACATCAATATCACAAATTATTCTCACTGGAGACCATTATAAACGTTTGAAGCAATGACACAAATTATCCTCCCTGGTTATCATAACAAGTCAGCTTGCAACATTATCCTAATTATTCCCCCATGGGAATCTTGAGACGAAACAAAAGTATCACAAAATATTCTTCTTAGAAAGAAGCTTGGTCAAGATTGCTATGATCTGGCTGGAGCAGCACAATTTCACACATTCAATGGATTGATTGTTACCTCTAGTTCACACAACACCAGGTGAATAGGTTTCGCTTTCAGCACCCTCACAGTCTCTTCCACCACGATCCTTGACAGTCTATTACCAAAGATATTTTTTTGCATTTCTATGTCTTCTTCGTCAGCTTTGTATAAATCAAGTGGAAAGGGGAATTTTAAAACTTGCAAACGCTGCAATCCTGAAACCAAACGTGTTAAGGTTTTAATTTCGTACCATGACAAGACATTGTCTGCAAAGTTGAGATACAGAAGTGAGTTGAGCTTGAAGAAGCAGTGCTGAAGCAGAGGCACATGACTGTTGTAAAGATAGACCTCTTGCAGTTCGAGAATTTTCAACCTTGGAGCACACGCAATAAAAAGGCGACAGAGATCGTGTATGGTAGGTGCAAGATTATTTTCACTTAAATCTAGCTCTTCAAGACCGGCTGTGTGGTGTGACAATGACAGATACGTAATGTCGGTGACGGTTAAACTACAACCGACTAGTCGCAGATACTGTAACGGCTGGGGAATATCCGCTAACACTCTACGCAGTTTGGTTTTGATCCGGTTGTTACTGAGGTCTAGACGAATTAGGTTACATAAGCTGCTAAAGATACCTGCAGTGGCAAGGCACGTGGCGTCACTATCCCAGAAATAGATAGAATTGCATGAGAGATCGAGAGCAGTCAGGTTGGTTAGAGTCTTGAGGACAGGGGCAAGTTTGACGAAGTCGTCGCGATTGAGAGAGTTGTATTTCAGCTGTAGACCAATCAGGTGCTGCAAAACATGAGAGAAGAATTTAAGACAAAAACATTATTCTAACATTTTGTTCAGTATGTAAGTTTCAGAGATTTCTATGTAAGTTTCAGAGATTGCTATGTAAGTTTCAGAGATTTCTATGTAAGTTTCAGAGATTGCTATGTAAGTTTCAGAGATTTCTATGTAAGTTTAAGAGATTGCTATGTAAGTTAACCGGTCTCCGGGCCGATTAGATAAGCTATCGGACTTAAGGCTAGTAGGTACATTGTATGTTAAGGGATATAACTCCATAAATATTTATGCTGTTACTAGTAATTCCCCAAACAATTACAAGAAGATACTACAGGATATAATAAAAATAATTAAGTTAGAGCCAATACTCAAATTAAAATTTAAATTGCATGCATGCTCAACCTAGATTTGATGCGAGTGAAACTAGTGTTGTTTATATAGAAATAATCTTTTTAAATTAATTTTCCATTGGCATTAATTTGCCTTAAAAGACTCCTTGTTTGCACATATACCCACCCCAGCAAAATCTATCATATACCAAAATTAAAATACATAAATAATTGAGAAGACCATCAGACTTAAATGATATAAAAGTAGTTCATGATTTTGGTGTGTAATGTCATCTCAAAAACGTAAAAGATTGTTTTATTTATATACACTTTCCCACAGACAGACAGCACATATCACAGCCTTTGATAAACCAGTTGTGGACCACTGGTTGGAATGAAAAACAGCCCAAACTGCATATAGGTCCACTGAGAAGAATCGATTCAAAGGTGGACACACTAATGATTAAAGTTACTAGAACCGTATTTACAGGTATTAACTGATGTGTCAAAACACATAAAAAATATTTGATGGCTACATCGGTTATTCACTTACCGATCTGGAAATTTGCGTGCTCAAACTCTATCATGTAAGTATGATAATCGAGAAACAAAAAACAAACTTGAAGCCAGTTCTTGAAAAGTTCGCCATTTTCCGCTAATCTAACAAGAGCCGAAAACATTACAGGTCACGCGTTCTTTGGACCTTGTCTTTTTAAATTGCCACGTAATGCATCGGCCATGATGAATGAACATAATCTGCGAACCAGCTTCGGTTTACGCATGCGCATCAGCTTTAGCCGGGTATTGCCAAAGAATCAAAAAGCAAAAACGGTCTTGAAGACAGTTTACATTTTAATTTTTTTATTAAGAAAAACTTTGATTTATCTGTACTTTGAACTTATGTAATTTGCAGGAAGTTCATGTTTTTATATCGACTTTCCATAATTATAATCCTTGAAAGAAATTAAAACAATCGAAATAATACGGTTCTAGCAACTTTAAGAAAGGAGCACAGTGTTTTAACAAACCTCGGAATCGAGCTGCATCAAGAGAAACTCTATGGCTGCCTGACCCAAACATGTTGCACCGAGTCGCTGGATGCACAGACGTAAATTTCTGTTCTCAAACGTGGATACTTTGAGAGCCTTACACAATCCTGAGTAGCTCGACCAAGAAGATACAAAAGCATCCAGCTTTATGAGAAGACCTGCAAGAATAAAATATGTACAGTTAACTCCCATTACATAACACAATATCGTCGGTGAACTAAGAAAACCTCGTATCAGCAATTTTGGCCATTTTCAAATTTTTATTCCAGCTGTGAAAATCTCCTATATACCCAGCCAATGAAAAGCAAGAAAATGTCAATTTTTCTGGTTTATGAAAACCACATATCTACCATGAAAACCACGTATCTACCCTGAAAACCACGTAACTACCATGCTCTTAGTACTTAAGAGCCATTTTGTTGCCTTCAATCAGTTTTTAACAAAACTGTTTTTGTCTCCTGAAAATCATGCAAATTGCAGATATGAGGTTTCCTTAGTTCACCAACGATATTCTGGTGCTAAGCCTTTGGTTTATAATATGATAGGCAGAGTTCACTCCCCTGGTATTTGTTTTATGTTCGAGTCAGTTTAACAACATTATGTACTTGATAAACCAGTTTTGTATACTCTCATCAAAACATTTGTGTTAACTTAGCATTCAAGTATTGTGTAATAATTTATGAAAGTGTATAAATGCATTCATCATCCAGTAAGCTAGACTGATTCTTGAAGTGCATGACGCATGAATCAAACACAAAAAGTAAAGTTTGTTTTGTTTAACAGCGCCACTAGTAAAGTGTTTTGTTTAACGATACCACTAGAGCACATTGATTTTTATCTTATCATCGGCTATTGGACGTCATTTATATGGTAATTTTGACATACTTCTTTTAGAGGAAATCCGCTGCTGCCACAAATGCTAATCTTTTCGATAAGCAGCAAGGGATCTTTCATATGCACTTTCCCATAGACAGGACAACACATACCACAGCCTTTAATGCATCAGTTGTGGAGCACAGATTGGAACGGAAAATAGCCTAAACTGCAGACGGGTACACTGAGAAGGATCGATCCGACGACCAACCACTTCAAAGGCAGGCACACTACCGACTGAGCTACACCTCGCTCCCCGAATCCCACACAAATGACACTAACATGAATCCTGGGGTAGGACATAGCTGAAGTTCTGCAGCTCGTAGGTTGCATTGCATTCATTCATCTTGTTGATGCGTTCAACCATGGCTTGCTCGCTGTGTGCTAGCATGCAGTTACTCGCAAGATACTGCAGCATCACTTCCGCTGAAACATAAAAATACAATTAGTCAATATTTGGTGCAAACGTAAAGTTTGTTTTGTTTAACGATGCCACTGAAACACATTGATTTTTATCTTATCATCGGTTATTGGATGTCATTCATATGGTAATTTTGACACACTTTTTAGAAGGAAACCCGCTGCCGCCACATAGGCTACTCTATTCGATAATCAGCAAGGGATCTTTTATATGCACTTTTCTATAGACCAAGTAATGAATGGCACTGCTGCATGGCCAGGTAATGGACTATAAACCACTTTTACGACGTCCGTAACTCAACGATACCTTTCACGCCGTCGTTTCTAACTCACCAGTATCTTCGTATTCTACCTAGAACGTTTTTCTAAAATCAGCATAATTGGACGAGTGAACGTGTGCACAATAAATGTATTTACGGCGTCGCTCCTATCTCACCAATACCGTGCACATTCTCACCTCTTCCTGGAGTTCTGCAGTCAATGGTCAACATAGGTTTAACCAACCAATCCAGAGGTTCTGTTATGTGTTGTCCTGTTCATGATACAGTAAAAAAAAGTAAAGTTTGTTTTATTTAACGACGCTACTGGAGCACATTGATTTTTATCTTATCATCGGTTATTGGACGTCATTCGTGTGGTCATTTTGACACACTTTTAGAAGGAAACCCGCTTCCGCCACATAGGCTACTCTTTTTAATAAGCAGCAAGGGATCTTTTATATGCAATTTCCCATAGGACAGCACATACCACGGCATTTGTTGAACCAGTTGTGGAGCACTGGTTGGAAAGGAAAATTGCCCAAACTGCAAATGGGTCCACTGAGAAGGATTTATCCCACGTCCGACCTCTTCAAAGGCGGCACGCTATCGACTGAGCTACATCCCCTCCGTGCTCTGGTAGCGTCGTCGATAACCAAGTACCATGATAGTTCTAAGTACGGCATCGTTTCTAAACTCTTCATTCAGTGGTCAACGACGCTTACGTCAAAATGTATGGTACGTGCTGTCTTCTTCGCTATACAATGACGTCACAACGACGCTTACGTTAACGTGTCTGGTACGTGCTGTCTTCTTCACCACACAACGGCATCACAAAACGTCAGCATGACAAGTGCGGACTATAAACTAACTAGCAATACCTTGTGATCAAAATTCGCTCAAAAGTTATTAAAATTTCGGCTGAGCATCAAAATTCAATTTTCCGCGTCATGTGCTAATCTTCTTAAATAACTTAAATCCATAGCTCGCTTCAACCCCCCCCCTACCTCCCTAGGATTCCTATGTAAGCATTATAGCATTTTACATTGTGTCGGACCTGTATTCCTACGGACTTCCATTCCTATTACATCGGCGTTTCTAACTCGTTCATCGTTTCTAACTGGTGAAGAGCTTCATGGCATGGAAGAGTTCTAAGCACGAATGTGCTAATCTTCTTAAATAACTTAAATCCATAGCTCGCTTCAACACCCCCCCCCCTACCTTCCTAGAATTCCTATGTAAGTATTATAGCATTTTAAATTGTGTCGGACCTGTATTCCTACGGACTTCTATTCCTATTACATCGGCGTTTCTAACTCGTAGAGAGCTTCATGGCGTGGAAGAGTTCTAAGCACGAAGTCTTTCTAGCGCTTTGCACTCGGCACTTATGATCGTTTATTCCACTACGCTATAACACAACAAATGAAAACACTCGTCTTCCGTTGGCTCATATCGACCGCTATCAGAACAGTGTTGCGCTGTAGGCTGGTTTGCGATGCATGCTCCTGTACGTTCAGGATCGCCAGGATCTCTAGGATTAACGTCGCAAAATGAAATGGAGGCAAAAGAGGTGTTGGGGATGATGTTTCGTGTTCTGCTACCAATCTATGGAATGTTGAAGGCGTACAAACATTTTGATTCATTATGGGATACTGTGGGTTATTCGTGACACATTTACGCGTGTTTTGTATCGATGGGAGGGCGTGGAGTAGATTTGGAGCGATTGCAGGTGAGAAGTGATTTTTATTTATTTATTGTTTACATATCTGTTAATATTTAGAAGTTTACGGAAATGTGTTTGTGGCAAAGAAGACTTTTCTAATGAATAATACAAAAGTGTACAGTAAAGTTTATTTTGTTTAACGAGGCCACTGGAACACACTGATTTGTATCTTATCAGCGGCTATTGGACGTCATTCATATGGTCATTTTCACATTTCTTTTAGAGGAATCCCGCTGCCACTCTTTTCGATAAGCAGCAAGGGATCTTTTATATGTACATACCACGGCCTTTGATGAAAGAGTTGTGGACCACTGGGTTGAACGGAAATATGTACAGTTATATTCATGGACCCATTTGCAGTCTGGGCTATTTTCCGTTACAATCAGTGCTCCACAACTTTTAAATACCCATTTACAGTTGATACGCGTATTAATGTTCGTAAATCAGGTATAAATACACACGTATATTAAATAGATGAATACTAGTATAATTGTACAAATTGTATTACTTATTCATTAGAAAGTCTTCTTTTTGTTTTATTTAACGACGCCACTGGCGCACATTGGTTTTTATTTAAAATTACGTTTTAAATAGCATTTTTGATTAAAACCTTCCGTAACTTTTACACTGACGAAAGAAGCCACATGACGTTTTGTATCCTAACTTTGGAAGTTTAAACACCAATGATGTTCATTGGTGGGGTCTTGCTGTTCCGGACGCGATGGATGGATAAAACCATAAACTGCTCCCGTGAGAGGGGTCTGCTATAGCAACCTGTCTCTGAGAGTAGACGTTAAACAACCTGACAAGACAAGAAGACAAGAATAAGACAAGAATTTATTACACGCAGGCCGTACTCTACGGCATATGAGTAAATGTTATACAATGGTAGGACTGG
>JAUTWP010121270.1:0-11559 GCA_033042655.1 Cyathermia naticoides
TGAACATGTCATTTTTGCATGGGTTGCTGCACATAAGGGGTTAATTCAGCATGTTGTACAAGCTTGCTGCAACTACATCGTTTTTCAAAAACTAGAAATCCAGACGGTCAAAATGAGACCGGTCCCAGCTTGTTATACCTCCGGTAGTGGTGCATAATTTTTTTGGGGTCCCGGCCGCTACACTAATTCACCAATGCTAACAAAACATCGCTGTGGCAAAGATAATTTCCAGTGAATAAGCCATGTTGGCAAATGCCAAAATCATTGAAAACAAGAAAACTTGATCTAAAACACTAAAATGTGGCTATGTTACAGAAATGTGCTAAAGAAATTTTAATTGAATTAGCCACAGTGGCTGACATTATTTCTCTCCTAGTGCAGACTCTGAACCTATTTTAACATGTAAAGACATGGGTCACAATTCAGTACTTACACTTCAAATAGTCTCTTAAATTTTCTGCTTTTGTCTTGGGTTATGGAACCATCTACAAAACACTATTTCTATGCTTTCCATGATAATCTGTTTTCAGACATTATGAACTGATGGGGCATGAGTACGTTCCTAGTTAGCTATAGATACGCATGTCAGTTGACAAGTTAGCAGTTCTAAGATATGAACAGGGTATTTAATACCAAGGTAATTACCGGTAGTATTGTCAAAATACGTTTTGATGTTTGATTTTACTTGTAGAAAATTGATACTTGTTCACAGACAACTACAATTCCACTGGTGTTTATGCTTGAGAAAGTTCTAACAAATTTTTCCAACCACTTTGTTGACAATAGTTGTGTTCATATCCGTGATTATATTATTCATTTGACATTAATGCAATAAATGGAGGAATAAAATAAAGGATCATTTCAGTTTGAGATGGAAGTCCAATTTTAATAATTAATTTATAAACTTAACCTCCTTTACACACACACACCTCTTCCATTGTGAATTATATCTGGCCCTTGTCAGAGGCTGATCCCAATACAGGAGCATTCTTGAACAGTTATCAGATGGAAGTCCAGTTTTAATTATTAATTTTTAAAAACCATGGCCTTTACAACTCCCCCCACCTTCCACTGGGAACGACCTCTGTCCCTTGTCAGAGAAGCTGCTACCAATGGGAATGTGCTTGAACATAATTATCTGAGATGGTTTTAAAATTTAATGGATTGATTCGGATTGCTCACCGTTATAATTACGTGGTAACCACTAGCCTATGTTGTCTCATGCTTCTTGCATGAAACAAAATGTTTACTTCATCTTGTGAATATAACAATTCATAACTTTGTTATTAACAATTAATTTGTTTCTCTTGTTATTAAAGAAAAATTCTCAATGTTGACATTTGTTATTTGAGTAATTTTAAAAATGTACATTTATACATATTGATGAATAAATGTTTAATAAACAAAATAATTCAGACTTATTATTTTTGTTTGCATTTCATTGGTATGTAGCAAACAATTTTTTTTTTAATTAGATTATGTGTATGTGCAGGAAATGAATTTAAGTGCACCTACATGAAGTTGGCCAGTAGCGTTTTAATAGATTGATACCGGAGCATCTGTCCTAAATATTATTTATTTAACTTTTGGAATTCTAAATAAAATGGATGGCACAATTCCAATATTCTTGCCTGTGACTTAAATTTAAACTTTTAAAATAAAAAATAAAATCTGGCAAGCAAAGTCTGCTGCCAATTTTTAAACAGCAATGAGCAGAGAAATAATAGTTAACAAGGTGGTTGGCACACAATGCTTTAAGAATACTCTTATCCAGGGTACTTTTTTCATAATTTTTTACCACCATCCCAAAGCACTGATCTGTCTGAGAATGTACTATTCCAGTATCGGTACAGACCAAATGATCAGTGGTTTTGTTGAGCCAGAATATTGTTGCAGAAAGGCGAAGAGGAAATGGTCACATGAATTTTGCACCTGTACTGTTCATATGGAGATCTTTGATTTACAGAATTTCATTAAAAGAAATTAAAACAAAACTAATGTGTAAATGCAATTTTATTTATAAAATATCTTGAATAAGAATATACATGTATATAATTATAAAATTTTAATATTTTTATATACAATGATACACATAAAATATTCAATTTGTAACCATGAAAACAATGTTAAATGAACATGTATAAAAATATATGAGATGAAATGTAAAAAGAAATACAAATTAAGTATGACATAAATTTACACCAAATATCATTTTCATCCAAGTCTCAGAGTATAGAGTCAAATATCAAAATCACAGATAAATTACAATTTGTTTCAATCTCACTATCGTGTCTATATGGGTCATCCTATGCTTTTTTGACAAAGTGGCATTTGCCAGATTATTACAAAATAGTTTGAGGGGAATTTAATATTAATCCTGGGCATCCTAAAATAACTCATATATACATCTCAGACAGATTGGAAAACATCAATAGCCTAGGACTGACAAAAAAGATTCAAATTTTTCCCAAAAAAATCTTTGAAAAGGACACGAAAATTGGGACATTTTTAAATCACCTAGTGTATAATACTGTTTTTCCACGTAAATATCAATCCAAATTGCCCAGAATATATACTGAAATAAAGTTTTGATGTTGTTTCATAGAATGACCCATATATTCTTATATTTGAAAATAATTTTCTCAAAAACAATACTGTTCTCGAGTTTATTAACATGTAACATTCTGGGACCAAATTCATAAAAGGCATCTAACTTAGTTGTTTGCTAAATGTTAGCAGTTTGCTAATGAGTTAGAGGTACTCCCGACCAACTCTAGATTTGGCAAGCAACTTAGAAGCTTACTACCATTAGAAGTGTTTTGAATAACACTTAGCAACAAACTAAAGTTAGAAGCCAGGGGCCAAATTCATAAAAGCCCACTAAGCCTAGTTGGTTGCTAAACTGGCTTCTAATTCTAGTTTGTTGCTAAGTGTTATTCATAAAACACTTCTAATGGTAGCAAGCTTCTAAGTTGCTTGCTAAATCTAGCGTCGGTCGGGAGTACCTCTAACTCATTAGCAAGCTGCTAACATTTAGCAAACAACTAAGTTAGATGCCTTTTATGAATTTGGCCCCTGTTATCTAACTCTGCCTTGTTGCTAAGTCAAATTCATAAAACTAGTCTAATGGTAGCAAGCTTGCTAAGCCTAGTTAATTACTAAACTGTTATCTAACTGTACCTTGTTACTAAGTCATATTCATAAAACTATTCTAATGGTAGCAAGCATCTAAGTCTAGTTCATTACTAAATTGTTATCTAACTACCTTGTTGTTAAGTCATATTCATAAAACTATTCTAATGGTAGCAAGCTTGCTAAGCCTAGTTCATTACTAAACTTTATCTAACTCTACCTTGTTGTTAAGTCATATTCATAAAACTACTCTAATGGTAGCAAGCTTCTAAGCTGCTTTCTAGTTACTTGCTGTGTAATAATGAACTAGACATTTAGAAGCTTGCTACGATCTAGTAACCAACTAAGTTAGAAAGCTTTTATAAATTTGGGCCCCAGTATATAATTTTATTTGTCATGAAAGGTTTAGGAAAAACACAGTTGATTATTGGCTCAGAACTACAATATCTTGTTTGCTTAGTTTACAGTCAATAACGTAGGATATCGGCTTTATTCTGTGAAGGTGAGAATGGTATTCATCATTTGACCTGAACAGAATAAAGCTGATATCCTATGTCACTAACTGGTTATTATCTGTAATCCACCAAGAATTAAAAGAGAAAAAAAAATTCATTCCTGTTTATTGTATGATTAAGTTGAGTAATCACAAGTTTGTACTTTTACAATGTTTTTGAATGACCTCATAGGATGTTATGACCGCTTGACATTCATGTAGTTATTAATAACGTTAAATACACTAAAAGAAATTTCTAAACTATTTTACACTGTTTTGTATTAACCTCATAAATATAATAGATGAAAAGTATGAAAGTAAAAAATAAAAAAGCTATAATACAGGCTTTTACAGCCAAAACAATATTGTGTACTTCACATGATATGTCACTTTACAGGTTTATACAGTCACTAACCTAATTAAGCTTTGCTTCATTTGACCCCATATTACATCACTACAGATGCTGTGCAGGTTAAAAATAGCATATTTTGCTTGTTTTATTCCTCACCAAACCGTAAACATTTATTTACTCAGGTGGCTGGTGGAAAAATGTTATCTTTTTTAAAAGAGATCCGACACTATGAACATTTTTAAATTGCTGTTAAAGTGTTTTATGCTATATTTTTAATATCATGTCATTAAATTAATAAATATTTAATCGTCGCAAATGGGTGAAAGATTCTCACAGCCACGTTAAACTTAATATTCACTCACTCACTGGATACAAACATTTTTTTTTACTACCCTGGAGATGTTTTAATTTTAATTTAATTTTCTTCATCTGACTGCATTTCCATTGCACTGCGGACCGTATAATGGCCGGTATGACAGTAATAAGATTTAAGCATGTTTGAATATCAAATTCATTGTCTCTCTGATTGCATGGAGCAATGTTGACCATTCATACAATCATCCATATGTCCGTCCAACTACATTCACCTTCAAATTCTCATTCACGCGCTCAGCTCTGGTGAAAAAATTGATAAAAGAAACTATAAGCTCTATTCTATGATACATACTTGTTTAATAAGATTGATCAAGAGTATTTAGTTCAAACAACATAAAGGGCAGAATTTATGAAGCATGTTTTGTTCTTTCACGCATGTAACTACATATATTTACAATGCTTAAACGCTCGTGTTTAACTAAAACAGGCTTCGTAAATTCAGCCTAAAATGTTTAATATGGTATATCAGATGGGGTAAGATTTATGTTAATTAAACAAAATATATGTTAATTGTTATATATTACTTTTATTTAATGTACTAGTATTTTGTACATATCATTATGATACAGAAGACTTTCCAGGGTTAATTGTGATCTTCCATTGAAAATGAAAGCAAGTTACCATATTCAGTTTTGATTTAGTCAAATAACCTAACAAAAAAAATATTACTATGCTTTTATCAAGTTAATTCTACCATTGCATTTTGAGTCTGTATTAGCTACATACTTTCTTTCTCCACGAGGAGCAGGACTTACCTCAGTCGGTAGTTTGTCCTCCTTTGAAGCGGTCGGTCATTGAATCAATCCTTTTCAGTGGACCCATCTGCAGTTTGAGCTATTTTCCGTTTCAGCTAGTGGTCCACAACTGGTTTATCAAAGGTTGTGATAAGTGCTGTCCTGGCTGTGGAAAAGTTCATATAAAAGACCACTTGCTGCTTATCGGAAGCAGTCTTCCTCTAAATGAAATGTGTCAAAATTACATTTGAATGACATCCAAGATAAAAATCAATGTGCTCCAGTGGCGTCATTAAATAAAACAAACATTACTCTTTACCTTCTTAAAAAAAGAACCACAAGATTTGAAAACTGGTTGAAATGTCAGTTGTTTTTGTTTGTAATGACAGGTTTATAATGGTCATGTGTATACACTGTTGATCAGTGTGGCGAAGTTTTTTTGTCATGGGTAGACACGCTCAGATACAAGTATACTACCAACTCAAGCTTTTCATCTCGTTTTTCATTTATTTTTAATTGCTCTTAGTTTTAACTTCTTCCTTATTGACAAAACGTTGACAATTTTATTTATTTTATGTTTTAACAATCTTGTTTATTTTTCATGAGGAGACATTGCCAGTTGTAACAAAACCCTAATATAACAGTTTATTATTAATTTCTTATAGTGAGTACCATGATTTTTGTTTCATCTTGTAATGCATTAGATATACATCAATTTGATGTTGTTTTGATTAATCTAGAAAAAGAAGTATTTTAAGGCAGAATAATTACATTTTATAATTACTGTTTTGTAATAGGCATTTGGATTGGTTAAAATGCCATCACGTGACATAGAATGAAAGAGCCTCAGACGGATGTTATTTCACCTCAGACCATTCAAACTTCAAATGGTTCCAGGTCACTTAAAAACAAATTCTGCACTTGATCATATAATAAATAATATATACACAGTATACACCTTTTACTGGATTATAGTATAACTGTTTTTAATATTTTCTGATATTTGTGCAATATATTTTAAAGTCCCATCTCCATTTTATTCATCTGTAATTAGATCATTCTTATCAAAAAGTTTACTTTTTTTTCAAACTTATTTTTCTAGTTTGCATATCATGCATTTATAAAATTGAATTTTTAACATAACTATATTATTTGTTCTATTTTTATTCATTATCCACATAACAACCATTCAGTGTTGGGTATATGAAATATTAACCATATCCATTCCTTTTTTAATGATACATTTATAAATACTTATTATGTTTGTAGAACTACATTACAAAATGTATTATATTGTACATGTATGTATAGTGTTGTGACCAAATTAATTAGAACTTTACTGTGGCCTTACTAGATACAGTGGACTCTGTCTAAACCGGACACCTATTAAACCGGAGTCCTGTCAAAACCAGACAAACAATTTGGTTCCAAAGTGTCCACTTAGTGTAAATTTAAACTCTGAAAACAGGAAACTTCTGAAAACCAGAAATTTTATTTGGTCCCATGGGTGTCCGGTTTAGAGAGGTTTTACTATACATGTGTGTTGTAAATATTCCAGCACCACCCAGTGGTTTCATTTTTTTTCAGATGCATGGTTCACCCAAGTATCATTCCAGGTCAGGCTACTGATTGAGGCTTATTTGCAAAATGCTGGTGTAATAAAAAAAAAAAAAAGGTCTGGTCTATTTATGGACATCAACAGCCAATTTCACCAACTGTTTAAGTACTAAAACAGGTCTAAGATCACTTTAAAACAGTCTAAAATGATGAATTCCAACTTGGTCTACATCCAAATGACTGTTAACTTGGTCTAAATAAAGTGATATAGCTAAAACTGAGATTTTATTGAATGATAATTGCCAGGCCCAATTTGTAGTCAAGACTGGAATCTATTTTGTTTGTTTGGTTCAGCTTGGCGCTATTGAAGACCTGACTGCTATTAGAGAACCAGGCAGTGATCAAACATTGGCCATAGTTTGTGTTTTTATTGTCTGTTTGTGTTCTCAGCCACTTGTGTTCAGCATTATAAACATGTTAATTTAGTGTTAATCCATGTATGACAAAATGAGCACATTGTTATGCCTATAGTCGTGTTTTCATAATGTCAAAGATTGGAGTGATCAAAGAAATCATCGGTGACCATACCTTGCCTAATTTCTCACGCAAAATCTTTCATTTTCGTACTTCGTTCCAGACTTCTTTCATTATTGTTGAAGTTCTGCCTGTTCTCATACACTGTAGCAAATCTTCTGTGTTATTAATGTTTAAGACACAAAGACAAATTGTGACTTGCAATTCACATTATACTTGGGTTCATGCAGTATTCAGAATTAGGTATTTTCTGCTTGCAAACTTGTCAGTACAACTTGTTTGCTTTCGTGAGGAATTAGGATGAGGCTCTCCATACCAAGTGACAAAGTAAAGTAATGGATTTTGTACAGTGGCGGATCCACAAATTTCATTTAGGGGGGCCTCCAATGGCAAGCCTAAGTGCCACAAACGTTAGAAAAATATTTATAATGTAAAAAATAGAAAAATCGCGCCTGTTGTACACTTGTTAACTACAGGTTATCAAGTTCATATTTTATGATTACCTCTAAATGGCTTACCTAACATTGTGCTCATTTCAATACATGTAAAATGTATTTTAACCTACAACAGGACCACTAAAATCAACTGGATATACTCAAATGGATATTTTAAGTAAGAAATTACAAGTAATATTTAATTTTAAGATATAAAAGCTGATAATATATTACTATGTATACTTTTTCATAAAAAAAGGATTTTAATTGCCTATGGTGTTGTTATTAGAGATATATATTTCAGAAAATATGATGATTTTCAGCTGAAAAAAGAAAGTACATACTTGGGCTATTCATTTTTATATTGTGTTTTGTTCTTTCATAAAACATTTACTAGCCATGCAAGCAGCACTAGCATATGGAGAAGGAAGTGAAAGGATAAAGGGCCAATGCATCTTTTTCCATAATTGTCATTATTAAAAAAAAAAAATCATGTTATATAATTTTTGTTTAAAGTGGTTGCCCACCACCGAACAATGCTGTTATATAATCCTGTTATTGTATCCAAGTAAATAATCTTTTAAGTCTTCAAAATCCATCATTTGTTTTAAAAAAAAAGAAAAAAAGAAATTTGCCATGACATTTTGACAATAAATGTTTCATCTGTACTAACAGGTAAGCTAATCAAAGTGTATTCATAGTCTTAATATCCTGGAACTTAATATTTTAATTAAATAATGTTTTATGTATAAAATAATTAAATTAATTTATGTTTTACACCATATTTAAAAAAAGGAATGTTGTCTTTGTTTCATGAACATTTGAAACAAGCTATAAATTCTAGTTCAATAAGATGTAATAAATACACTTTCATTAATTCTCATATCAGTCAAAAATGTTGGTTTTTAGAATTGTTCACCCGCATTTTTGTTAGTTTTTATTTTATTTTATCATGTATAGATGCACACATTTTATTTATGTAGTTCATCTATTGTATTTTTATTTTCAAATCTACAATTCGTCTGTAATTTAGTATTTGTTTGTTGTCTACTGGATATTATTATTTTTATTTTATCACTTTACCCAAATCCGATTGTTTATCTCGCTGTTGGTGTAAGTTTATACTATACTAAACATAATCTGTGATATTTCTCTTGAAGTGTCAGTCTCTGGTTTTTTAAAAGTATTTAACCATTTAGAATATAATATTATCTTGTACGTTTGTTTGATGTGCACCATGCTCCATTCTTCTGACGCAACGATTTCCTGTATTGTAATTAGACCACACGAAATACACTATAAATCGGCGTGGCATGTCACCACTTGTCTGCCATCGCTAAGTCGTAGCACTATTCACGTGACATAAATATTGAACAGCTAATTATTGCGTCAGACGAATGGAGCATGGTGCACATCAAACAAACGTACAAAATATATTCTAAATGGTTAACTATTAAAAACAAAACAGAGACTGCCACTTTAACATTAAACTATTTTTTTCATTGTGGCGGATCATTTAAACCATTTCATTTTTTTTCAACAAATACTCGTTGAATTTTGCATAATAATATTCTCTTTTATATTGGAATTTTATTCCAGTTGGAAAAAGGGTCTGATATGTTTTATTTCTTCATACAATGAATTTTGTCTAAACAAGATAACGGTGTTAGGCCCCTAAACAGAGTTATCTGTTCCTACTCCGCGAGCATCGTCAGAACTGCTGTTCTTTGTTTAAAATCACAAGTAAAACTACACATGAGTGGACAGATGTTGTTTGTTTAAAATCACAAGTAAAACTACACATGAATGGACAGATGTTGTTTGTTTAAAATCACAAGTAAAACTACACATGAGTGGACAGGCCAGTTCATCATGGAATACTGATTCAAAACTAAACAAACAGTTGTTGTCTTGTAAACCAATGGTACTATAATTAATTGTAAATAATTATGTATAAAGTGATGTTAATAAAAAAGAAGACAAAAAAGATTGATGATTCAGAATGGATGTTCATGTGAACTGAAACAGTTTTTCGAGGGGCCTAATGTTAATTATAAGAAACACTTGTATGACCGTCTGTTGATCTTCATAACAGCTATGTGTTTTGTTTACTTCACACTGGATAGTATGGAGCATACAGAAAACTTAGCCATCATTTATGAAGATTCCCTCTATTACGAACAAGGTATTAAGTCACATGTACCTCAATTACTATAAGTGGCAGTCTCCGCCTAAAAAAAATAATAAACCTTTAAAATATATTTTGTACGTTTGTTTGATGCACACCAGGCTCGTTGCGTCAGAAGAATGGAGCGTGGTGTACATCAAACAAACGTACAAGATATATTCTAAATGGTTAAATATAAAAAAAAGACACTGCCACTTTAAAATTTTCATTCAGAGATTTAAAAAATCATTTTGATATTTTCAGTAAAAATAACTATTTTATGGTGCTATACACAGAACCTTTTTCAAATTTAGAAATTCCAAATGGTTAAAAACAAGATTACTTAATCATTGGTAATTCACGTAGTCAGCACAAACTGTTTTTCTAAATATTTATGCTTCTGATATTTTTCCACATTTTACGCTAGTCTTGGTAATTAGAAAATGTTTATTATAACTCAATTTTTATGTGTGTTTAATACCTAGTTCGTTGTAAAGGGTCATTGATGATTTATTCATTGTTAACCATTTCCAAAAGAATAGCACCTGCCATCTCCAACAGTGATGAATTGTGTGATACTGCTTGGAAGTCTTTTATTAAAACAGTATATTACTGAAAAAACATGTTTTGTTTTGTTGTTTCGTTATAATTGTTATTATTATACCATGTGGTTGAATGTACAGTGAACTCTGTCTAAACCGGACGCCCATTGAACCGGAATCCTATCAAAACCAGACAAATAATTCAGTCCCAGTGTGTCCATTTAGTGTAAATCTAACCTCAGAAAACCAGAAATCTCTGAAAACCAGATGTTTCACCTGATCCAGTGCTTGCCCGGTTTAGAGGGGTTTTACTGTATAATGTGTTGGATTTTGCAGTTTTAATTATTATTATTTATCATATTTTGGCATGGACTCTGCCACTATACTGCTATACAAGATTAAAGGAACTTGAAATGGTATTTTATTACCCTTTATGACAGTTTAACTATTTTGGGTGCTATTTTGAATAGTTAATCATATGGTAGTAATTTTGAGTTTAAATAAGGTCCCATGCGATTATATTCATTAAGTAGGTCAAAAGGTCACAAAATTTTACCTATGACCAAAATTTGGACCCCGGATAGAAAATACTCTATACAACCCATATACCTTGGATTATGTTCACTTAAATGGATTTATTCATCAGCCAAGGCAGTACAAAAGTGATTTTATGTGTCAAATAAGAAATGTTATATGTAATTACCTAATGGTCACAAACGATATTTGACGTTCTTTTCACATCATGTTTTTTTCTTTTCAAATCCAGATATTACTCTTCAGACAATGAATGATATACATAATATTTTGGTTATAACGACCACTTCATTCAACACTAACATGTTGGTTCTGATATGTGTGGAGATATATTTTACACTACTAGACTTGCATATAATTATGATGAAGGTCACGCAAATGTCCTGAAAGTAGGTCACATCTTAATTGTAGTTATCCGAAACACTTCATATTTGCATCAATGTTTTTCTGAAAGCCCTGATTTTTAAGAACAAAACATATTTCATTTATTAATGCTAATGCATTGTGCTATGATACACATGTACACAACTACTTTGAATCTCAACTATGACAAATCTAAAAATAAAATTGTAACAAACTTCTTAATCAAATGTGTTGGGTGCAAAATGGTCTGTATCAAGTTTTGTGCCTTAAAGTGGCAATGTCTGTTTTTTATTATTATTTAACCATTTAGAGTATATCTTGTACGTTTGTTTGATGCGCAAC
>JAUTWP010121381.1:0-11557 GCA_033042655.1 Cyathermia naticoides
AAGGGATCTTTTATATGCACTTTCCCATAGACAGGACAGCACATACCACAGCCTTTGTTGAACCAGTTGTGGAGCACAGTTTGGAACGGAAATTAGCTCAAACTGAGAAGCATCGATCCAATGACCAACGGCTTCCAAGGCAGGCACGCTACTGACTGAGCTACATCCTGCTCCCGTCATGTTATAAAACCTGATGCATACAACTAATGTTAATGGAATATACAGGTGAAACATCAGTATTAACTAATAGTGTAGGATTTAAATCAGTAGCTGAGTATTTACCTCACATACTATAACAGTACAGGTCTTAGGATCAACCCCCGATCAAAGGAGAGAACTCTGAAATGATAACAAATGGTATTGTTCATAAAAAATAGTTCCGGCTTTTGTTGAACATAAAATTATGTGCAATAAAAAAACATTATTGCATGGTTCGGAAATATACAGAACTTCACATACATTTTTTTTCCCTTCTATTTGTTGCATAAGTTTATTGTGCACATAGAGGATATCAAATGCTCTTCCATGTATTATCAAGTTTAAGTCCCGAGTGAAATAAGTTTCCTTTGTCACAAGTTTTAGTGAGTTTGATATTCTATTTATTACCCCAGCCTGAATATCTTTATTTTGCTTTTCATAAAAGGTTCTATGTGCCTATTACTTAGAATTGTAAACTGATAGTAAGCATGTTCTGTAATCTGATAGGCTAATTTCATTCCTTTTCCAGACGGAAAGCAGTAGCGGATCCAGAAATTCCATTTAGAGGGGGCCCTCAATGACAAGCTAAGTGACACAAACGATCCCGAAAATATTTACAACTTAAAAAATAGAAAAATCGCAAAACTTAGGGGGGCCCGGGAAAAAAGGCCTAGATCCGCCACTGGAAAGCTAATGAAGTCATCAGAAAATGATGTCATTACCAATAGAAACAGGCAAAGTTGATGATTTAAGGGTGTACATTCAGATTGTAGACAGGTATTTTTTAGTACCAGCACTTTCATTGGACAAATTGAACTGGCCTACCCAATGAAATGACTGGTTAGACCCACAACACTAACTAACGATAGCTGGTAGTAGGGGAGTATAGTAGATGGCTATAAGTGCCTTTTAATAATGCCAGAAGCAGCCATTTAACACTCTCCAAAGTGGTCAGACTAAGCCCACAAGAGACATGCACCCATCGCGGTTGGAGAGACAGGAACTAGGATGTGGAGATGGGCAGCAACAGGAGTTGAAAGATAGGAAGAGCTGTCAGAATTGAAAAGATATAGGATGGATTTTAAAAGAGAAAAAAAAGGAAAGGGTGCAGTGGGATAAAAAATAAATTAAACACATAATTCCCCGGTTCTGTGTGCCCACTGGTGTAATAAAGCAAGATATATGTCATCATTAGTCTGCATTGTTTTACATAAGGGTTCTTCCAAAAATGATCATATCAAGTGAGAATTATTTATTACAGAACACGACACCCACTATGTTTGTTCCCTAACTTAATACAGTCAGTCTGACTTACAAACAACTTTACGAACCTCCATAAAGATTATATTACATATTTGAGTTGTTTTATTCACGTACACATACGCATGCATATTATAATAAACAATGCCACCAGTGTTGTATAAATTGCTGTAGGTGAGGTGCTTCAACAACATTTTTTTGCCACCAGATGGGCCTAATAATTAGTGTTGTTGGTGAGCCTTTTATTGTGTTTATTTGTTGTTTAAGTTAAGCTTTCAAAATTGCTGTGGGTTACAAATTCTTAAATTCGACCCCTGTATCATCATAATAAAGGTTACATAGTTGTCTGAGATGTGAAACATCCTCCTTAGCACACGAACCTGTTTAGTCTGAGCTCCAGTATGTGAATTCTGAACATGGCTTCACTGCAGTAGTTCAAATATTCCTCTTCATCGTCCTTCTGCATGGAAACCTGGTTCTGCTGATACCAAGCCTGCTTCTTCTGTAACTCTTGAGTCTCCTGCAACAATGCAATTACAGTGTGAGTGAGTGAGACTGAATGCAGAGTTTAACATCGCTGTGAGAATCTTTCACCCATTTACGACAATTAAACATTTATTTATTTAATGATATGAGATTAAAACTAAGTGATTAAAAATGAAGAAGCATGTAAAACATGCCAAAAAAGTATACTTAAAATAGAGCATATAATATAACAGTAATTTAAAAACTTTTATAGAGTTGAATAGAGCATATAATATCTGTAATTTAAAAACTTTTATAGAGTTGAATTTGTTTTAAAAACGATAAATAATTTTGACCAGGGACCTCAGTAAACAAATGTTCTCCAATAGAAAGACATTAGTTATTCATGCTAAACAAATTATGGTATACCTAGAGTGGTAAAAATGAAAGTGTATTATATAGTAACATAAATCATTGTTAGACAGCAGGGCATGGAATTGTTTTTCATTCTCATAAAATTTAATGTCACAACAATTTCTTTCGCAAACCTTTTCAAATCTTGCTTGGATAAGATTAGCCTTGTCTATAAGCCTTTGTTTGAGATCTGCCAAGCAATCTTCTTTGAGTTTGTATGCTTGGTGCCGTGTAAGTTTCTCCGGGTCCCCTATCTGTGCCAAGAATGGAGCTAAGTAATCGATCTCCATTTCTTGCTTACGCATTTTCTCTGCTTCTTTTTGGATCTCCTGAAAATTCATGAGAAAAAAACATTATACTGTTAAAATAAACATTAAATTATTGAACTAACTACTGAATAAGAATAATCACATATCTATCAATGATCTTGTTTTAGTTTTGTGCTTCATGCAGAATGAAATCAATGTGCCGTATCAATATGCTATTTATGACAACCAAAAACAAAAACATTTCAAGGGATGTAACATTCATCACAAGCCCAGACCAAATGTTCACTAATTGGGAGGAAAAACAAAAACCTTTTCTACATTTTGCTTTAAATTTTAATTCACTGATGCACTTTGAAAAAAGTAAAGTTTGTTTTATTTAATGACGCCACTGGAGCACATTGATTTTTATGTTATCATCAACTATTGGATGTCATTCATATAGTCATTTTGACACATTTCTTTTTAGAGGAAACCTGCTGCCACCACATAGGCTAATCTTTTCAATAAGCAGCAAGGGATCTTTTATATGCACTTTCCCACAGACAGGACAGCACATAACACAGCCTTTGTTGAACCAGTTGTGGACCATTGTTGGAATGGAAAATAGCCCAAACTGCAGCTGGATTCACTGCGAAGGATCAATCCGACATATCGCTTCAAAGGCGGGCACAGTAACGACTGACCTACATCCCGCTCCCACTTTGAAAACAGCTAGAATATTATGATATATTGCAACCATGGTGTTGACAATACATTTCTTCTTTCAAGTTTTAGATGAAGTATGGGAAATAATGGTATAACTATAATAAAACAAGTTAAAATTTCCAGCCTTCATCAAGAATTAGATTTGTAATTTTTCTTGTAAATTCTTGATGATAAAAATTTGAATGTAGATTGTTATTTATATTTTACTTTTTATAAGGATGCTTCCCATAGGAAGATTTGTTTTTTTTTATAATAAAATATATTGATATTTAAATAAACATACCACTTCTCGTCGATGTTTTTTAGCTTTCTCATTTCTGTCTGTGTCATACACGGATATTTCCAGTTCCGACTGTGACTCTTCCTTTGATCTTTCCAGCATTATTTCACACACCTAGTGGAATATAAAAACACAATTAACTCTTTGATCTATCCAGCAGTATTTCACACACCTAGAGGAAAATAACAAAATAATTAACTCTTTGATCTATCCAGCAGAATTTCACACACCTAGCGGAATATAAAAAAATAATTAACTCTTTGATCTATCCAGCAGAATTTCACACACCTAGCAGATTTTTTTTTAATTAACTCTTTGATCTATCCAGCAGGTTTTTACACACCTAAAAGAAAGAAAAACCTCTGATCTATTCAGCAGTATTTCACACACCGAAGAGAGAATAAAATTAATTAACACTTTTACAAAAGTTTACACAGTCAGATCAAACAAAAATGTCTAATTAGATATATTAATTTATAGTTTTCTATAATTGTATGAGGAAAAACATCTATGCCTAATAATTATACAAATGTCACATAATTAACAGCAATAATTAACTGAACAGTTCAGTGAACAGTATAGATTTCAATAGTTTGTTTTATTTAACGATGGCATTAGAACACATTGATATTTATCATCATCAGCTATTGGACATCAAATATATGGTTGTTTTGACACATTTCTTCAAAAGAAACCTACTGCTGCCACATAGGCTACTCTTTTCAATAAGCAGCTAGGGGTCTTTTATATGCACTTTCCCACAGTCAGGCCAGCACATACCACAGCCTTTGATGAACCAGTTGTGGACCACTGTTGAAAGGGAAAATAGCCCAAACTGCAGATGGGTACAATGAGAAGGATCGATCCAATGACTGACCACTCAGATTTCAAAATACAGCCCATTAAAATCTACAATGGTCTGGGGACAATAAATATTAAAAAAATTTTTATTAAAAAAATGTAATAGTTTAATTGTATTGGCAGATGGAACAACTGACATAAAATAATGCCTATACAGTGAAACTGGACCCCCTCTGAAACGGAACCTCCTCTAAACCAGACAAACAATTTGGTCCCAATGTATCCATTTAGTGTAAATCTAACTCCTCTAAACCAGACAAACAATTTGGTCCCAATGTATCCATTTAGTGTAAATCTAACTCCTGAAAACCAGACAAACAATTTGGTCCCAATGTATCCATTTAGTGTAAATCTCACCCTGAAAACCAGACACCTCTGAAAACCTGATATTTTACTTAGTTACATGGGTGTCCAGTGTATACAGAGTCCATTGTACAAATAAAAAATCTGAATTAGTTACTTGAAAGATTCATAAAGACTTTTATTATTAATAGATTTTGATATTTAGACAGATATAATCCATACCATATGTCATCCGAACACTCGATGACAAGCACTGTGAAATTAACTTCATTATACATGTATAGAGAATCTGCCCAAAAAAATATGAATGCAATGTCATGATTGATTATGTCATCATGATTCCATGGGGCATTGCACAGTAAAATCTCTCACATCCACACTGCAATCTAGAAATCTGGAAAGTCAATCTTGGAATATTCATATTTATTTTAGTCTTGGTCATTTGCTTCCACATTTGGAAAAAAGGTGGGAGTAAAATAATAGTAATTTGATTATGCAGCACAGACACAAAAATAGTCAAACCTGCTAAAGCGGCCACCTATAATAAGCAGCCACTTGTCTTCAAAGGTCACCTTTATTTTCTCCCGAATCAGCTAATTTAGTACAAAATAACCTGTATTAAGCAGCCACCTGTCTTAAGAGGTCACTTTTTGTTACTACCTTGGGTGGCTGCTTAATACAGGTTTGACCGTAATGTATTATCTATCTAGCAGTTAGTGCAGCTATCAAACAGTAGCCAACAATCACAAATCATGTACAGTGGACTCCGGATTCACTTGGAATCAACAAAATACGCTGGTTTAGACAGAATGCTGGTTTATACAGATTTGATTCAATGTTAAGTAGCTGGATGGGACTTTGAACTCATGTGAGTTTACACAGAAATCCGCATTAGACAGATGAGGGTTTAGACAGCCCACTGTATAGATAAAATGTTTAGCTTCTACAAATATAACAAGGAACAACATAGTGTAGATGGTGTCATCCAAAAATGTTTTTGATGACTGACTGTCCTTTCTTTAACTAAAGCAGTCTATATATATATATTATGGTTTTCAGTTAATATGATAAAATGTACTGGATAAGACACAAAAACTAAAATATCCAATTTTAAATAATTTAATTAATAATGTTTAATGATACTGATGATTCTCCTGACTTTGAATGTAGAACCTGTAACATGTTTTCATAAAAAAAATAACAGAAAATCTAACTACATTGTCCAAATATGTCCTTAAAAGAACCCCGCATACATGTATTTAAATTGTTGGTTATTAAACAACAAATGTAATTCTAGTAATTTAATTCTTAATCACCATATGCATGAATCATTCATTTCAACTATCTCATCATGCCAGCTAACTACATGTATATAATAAAGAAATATAAAAGTTTTTTCCCCTGATATCTGGACTCATAATTAATCAGGCGTCAGACTAATGCACATTCCCTCTTCCTGATGATAATTCAGATGGAAAGATGTCATCTTGATGTTGCAAGCATTCATGAAATCACAAATAAGTGTCAGCTAATTATCAATGAGAAACGTGGTGACTTATTTACCATGTTACAGTGTTAGTAAAAGATGAGGTCATAATAACCAATATAGAATGTGACAATCATTCATAACTTATTTTTAGGAGTACTTGATGAACCTAATCATAGCTGGATATTAAATCGCCAACTCGTGACAATGAAAAGATGTGATAGAAGAAAGCTAATTTTCAATGAATAACATTCACAAAAATGCTGACAAAATACAGTGAACTCTGTCTAAACCAGATCCAGTTGTGACCAATAAAATTTGCTGGTTTAGACGGTGCTGGTATAGAGAGATTTTATCCAGTGTTATGTAGCTGGGTTGGACTTTGTAATCGTGCTTGTTTACACAGAAACCCAGATTGAACACATGTTGGTTTAAACAAAGTCCACTGTATTGTGAAAACATTAGTTTTTAATTTACAGTAAAATACACAGAGGAATTGTAATTCTCTGAAGACTGCTTAAATTTACATACCTCTTCTTCGGATTCACGGAAACGCTCCCGGCATAATTCCTCAGCCTTCAACAAGTATAACAATGTCTGGTATAGATCAAGCTGTTTATTGGGCGTAGCATTTGGGTTAACCTTTCAAAGATAAACAACTGTTGTTAAATCAAATGCAGGGCTTGAATTAAAAACATTGTAATCAACAGCAATATCTAAAAAATGCCATCAGTGAAGCATCTCGCCTACGGCAATTTATACAAAACCAGTGGCAATTGCCACTGTTAAATTTGAGTCCTGAAATGTGCATAAAAGGCCTAAAATAAAATGCTTCAAGGAACATACCAAAAAATGTAGAGTATTTGTAAAGAAAATGTATCATCTACCATTTAAGATACAAAACAAAAATATCATTGAAATATTGAATAAAATTACCGGTATTAGTGTTGACCCATTTGTCTAAGTAGCACAAGGAGTTTTATTAATAACTGCTGTAAAATGATAATTATTAGGAAATTCTAAAAACTGCGAAAAAGGGATATGTTTAATCCAGTAATTCATTAGCTATATATAATTTATTGTCGTTATGAATATGCATTAAAATTAGTAACTGATTAATAATAATAATATGGAAACTATAATTATATTGTCAAAGTACTGCCATTATCTTTGAATATTACAAATTATGTTTATTGTTACAATTATACATTACCAATACCAGGGGTGCAAAAATTGCGCGAACGACCGTTTCATTCACGTGAGGGTCGCGCAAAACTGTCCTGCGTAACCCATTTCACGTTCACATGAATTTTAAAAAAAAGAGGTTTTTTAAATATTTTTATTTATTTCCCGTTCGGTATTGCTGCATTGCCACCTAATCTAGATTGAGATTCAAACGTCTTCTGGCGTATAATAAATTTAATTATTTTTAAAAAAGGGTTACGCCAACGAAAAGGGTTACGCAAAACGAAAAGGGTTACACCAATATTTTTGGCGTAACCCATTAATGGGTTATGCAGAATTTTAATTTGTGCACCCCTGCAATACTTAAAGGTTCTTGATTAGTATATTCATTACAGCACATCCAATGCTTTTAGGCAATCCTAGTGTTTGTAATAACTCAAAATTAATTTCATATGATACTGTAAAAGCATGTGTGTTAATACCATGGCCAGCACATTTAAGCCAAATTTTAAAAGTAAAGTTTATTTTATTTAACTGAAGCAGATTGATTTTTATCTATCATCAGCTATTGGAGGTCATACATAATTTTATGGTAATTTTGACAAAGGCTACTCTTTTCAATAAGTAGCATAGGGTCTTTTATATGCACTTTCCCACAGACAGGACAACATATATCAAGGTTTTTAATGAACCAGTTGTGATCCACTGGTTAAAACAGAAAATAACCAAATGTTAACACAGACAGACGGATGGACAGACAGACAGACAGACATACAGACAGATATATATACCTGGAATGTTTGATGCATATCACTAGCCCACTGCAAAATGGCTCCTTTCTCATCCCAGTTTGGTGGTTTGAGAAATTCTCTGGTTGATGATGCAATGCGGTTATCCTCCGTGTGATACGTGATCTGAATCTTGTCCTCGGAAACCAAAAACAACATCTCAGCAATGTCCCTGTTGGCAGGAACACTCTTATTTCTGTGGAATTTCTGAATCATTTTCTGTGAAATAAAATATAACAATACTGTAAATACATTAAATTCACTAATGCAATTTGTCCATTTAAAACAAAGAGTGGTATAAATTTATATTACTAAAATGTATACATGGTAATTAAAGCATGCAACATTTTTTGGTTGTGTACCGGTAACATTCCGATATGAATCTGCCACCTAAAATCAATCCTTCTCAGTGGACCAAGCTGTAGTTTGGGCTATTTTCCATTCCAATCTGTGCACTACAACTGGTTCATCAAGGCCATGGTATGTGCTGTCCTGTCTGTGGGAAAGTGCATATAATTATAAGATGCCTTGCTGCTTATCGAAAAGAGTAGCCTATGTATTGAAATGACCATAATTATGATTATGAATAATGGCAAAGATAAGATACAAATCAATATGTTCCATTGGCGTTGTTAAATAAAACAAACATTACTAATAACTGCTTTTTACCCTTCAGTTGTTGTTAATGAGAAAAATATGAGAACATTATAATGCTGGTTGACAAGTTAAAATAAATCACAAATTATTTTTATTTCATTCTCCAAATTGATAATTGTACTTTAAAAATCAATAATAATATTAATACTCCTTAAAAGATAATAATAAAAGCCTGTAGTTTTAAGTGTTCCTTATCTAACCATTTTTTTTCAATTTTTTTATTATATGATTATCTGCTTATCCAACATTTTCGCAAGACAATGCTAACTGCTTTAGGGCAGGGAACATAATAATTATGTGCATTATTTAAATCATTTCCTTTCATTTTTCTCACAATGTATGTATAACCTCATCCCATTTTGTAGCAAAGAAAATGCTAACCACTTTAAGATAAAGAATGCTATCATTGCAAATGCTTGTTATTAAAATAATTTCAGTCTATTGTTCTCACATTCAGTCACAATGTATATATATGTGCTTAACCCACTTTCTAGCAAAGACAACTCTAACAGCTTTAGAATAAAGAAGTGTAAATTCAGTGATAATCACTGGCTCTAACACTTGTTTCTGAAAATAGACGACAGAGAGAAGAAAAACATGATATGTGATTCAAAACAAGGTAATTATTCTACAAACTAATGGACAGCAAAGCCAGGTTGAAAACACAAGGATGTGCCCACAGCGACTTCCAAGAAATGACGTCAAATCAAGCAAGAATGATATGCCATGATGGCCATCCTGTCGACACCCTCTAGCTACGCACAAGCACAGCAAGATAATAATGAACAACTAGAATGTCAAAGTCAGCATGGCACAAAAGCAAGTGCTGAATGGTTAAACAAAAATTATAAATCAGCAATCTTTACAGTAAACATAATTAGGGGAAAAGGGAGAGGAAAGAGGAATAGAAGAGTGGTTTATTATTCACATAAAACTGCAAATAAATAATACATACAAAAAATAACATACAAACAGTAGAGTAGAAAGGCATACAGTGTATGATAAACAGATATTAAAAGTCATTATAAAAATTGATAAAATGTTCATAAGACCAATTTCTATTAGAAAATTATTTTACTGGATGGAGAAAAAAATGGTATTATTACATGGAGTTATATTTCCATTAAAAATGTTTAAACATTGTTGTTCAGTGTGTAAACGTGACCAATTCACATTAGTAGTAAATATTTATTAGTGTGAGGTTATATTAGGATGCTGAAGATAACATATTATGTAGTTATTTTTCCATTATACAGTCAAACCTGTCTTAAGCAGCCACCCAAGGGAGTAACAAAAAGTGGTCTCTTAAGACAGGTGATTGCTTAATACAGGTTATATTGTACTAAATTAGCTGATTTGGGAGAAAATAAAGGTGACCTTTAAAGACAGGCAACTACTTATTACAGGTGGTCGCGTTAGCAAATTTGACTATTTAATTTGAATACCAAAACAAAACGTATTTATAAAAACAAATCACAATTCATGGCGTTGGAAAATACATTATTCGTGTACCATAAAATCAACAACGACATTCGCAATTAGTGTCTCATAATGACTAATTTTTGTCCATTTTGTATCATGTTTCTATACCAATCACAAGAAAACTATCATTTCAAAGTGATTGTATGACACAACATGTGTAAGAACCGTATAGCTCCGTCCATTTAAAATCCATTATGTCACCTGTTGAAATAGCATGCCATACTATCCAGATATATTTATCCATAACAGTTACAATCCAGTAATACGTCATGAATTGTACTCCATCTTATGACGTCCATACACACTGGTGTATATTTCACCAGTCATGTGAAAAAACATGTCATAATATGCACGTATAGTTACGTACAGTGTATAAAATCCAACCATACGCCATTAGCCATATTCCATATATCAGGTCCTTATAAAATCCCTTATGTGGCTAATGAGTGTGAACAGATCGTGTCAAAATAGCCACATGTCTTTGCTTATAATCCAATCATACGCCATTAACTTAACTCGTTATTTAGGTAGTTATATTTATTGTTGTGCTTACGTCCAATTAAGGTTCAAGCACGTTGTCACGGGTTGTCTGTCCGGAACATATATTAATGTTGGTAGAAGAGAGGGAACCCGCTAATGTGGCTACTATTTGTCGATGAGCAGCAAGGGATCTTTTATATGCACTTTCCCGTAGACAAGATAGCACAAACTATGACCTTTGGTAAACCAGTTATGGGTGCAAGTGGAAGCACCTTCCCATTGTATCTTGCAGAGCACTCACTCTTGTTAAAAATCCCATGCCTCGACTGAGAGGTTCGATCTCAGTACCTATATATAACTTAACCACTCGGCCACGGAGACCGGTAACTATACTCCCTCTATCAGGTCCTTTTAAAATCCAAAATGTCCACTGTGGAAATACGATGTCATGATATCCACCTCTCCGTATCCACATTAGTTACAATCCACCTATACGCCATTAACCACTTTCGAATGTTCTGGAAAAACCTAGTAAGTCTGATTTTGGTCAAAATTGGGTTAGAATAAAAAATCATCCGTGGTTTCACGAATTTTGTCATAGTAAAACTTAGCAGGTCCCGAGTATTTATTCATTTATTCAGCCAAACCCTAGCAAATTGAAGTGGGGCATTGTTCTGAGACTTACATGTTTTCCCTAATTTACTCTTCCTATGTGATGAACAAA
>JAUTWP010121492.1:0-11554 GCA_033042655.1 Cyathermia naticoides
AGTTGTGGAGCACTGGTTGGAACGGAAAATAGCCCAAACTGCAGTTGGGTCCACTGAGAAGGATCGATCCGACGACCAAACGCTTCAAAGGCGGGCGCGCTACGGTCTCGGCTACAGCCAGCTCCCTATGAAAAAGTGCATATAAAAGATCCCTTGCTGATAATAAAAAATAGTAGCCTATGAGGCGGCAGCGGATTTCCTCTAAAAGAAATGTGTCAAAATGACCATATGAATGACGTCCAATAGCCGCTGATAAGATAAAAATCGATGTGATCCTGTGGCGTCGCTAAATAAAACAAACTTTTATTTATTTGTATCTACCCCGATTGAGCAAGTTCCGCCACCAATAGTATAGGTTGTTATGTTCTATGAGACACGCTCTGTTATTATCTGAGGTAAAGCAACCAGTGGTCTACAACTAGTTCATCAAATGCCGCGGTATATGCTGTTCTGGCTGTAAGAAAGTGCATATAAAAGACCCATTGCTACTTATCTGAACAAGTATCCTTTAAAGAAACGTGTCAGAATGACCATATGTACGACATCCAATTGCCGACGATAAGACAGAAATCAATGTTCTCTAGTGGCGTCGTTAAATAAAACAAATTTTACATGGTTTCATATATATATTCATCCATCTGTCAGTTGGTTCGTTAGTTCATTGATTTAATGTTTCATTAATTAATTTATTTTATACAAACAAATAACTTGTGTGTCAATTTGTTCCAAATATTGGAATTTAGACAGAAAATTAATATAATAATTATTAATAATGTATATGCGCATCTAAACTCAATACCTATTTACACCCTTTGTTACAAAACACATTTGTTACAGTTGGATAACCTAAGTACAGTGAATGACATAATAGATTACCTACTGTCTATATTTACGTTACACTTGAGTATATCTGCAATTTTCATAATCAGTTCTGAAGTTAATGGATAGGCCTACATTTAACACCTTTAGAGTTGTGTTGAGTTTAATTAAACATGTTTTTTTCTTTCAAAAGACAATAGTTACCATAGAAACAAGAGAAACAAATAACAACTATTGGGGATTACCTAACTTATTAATACATCCCACTTGTATATATTTACAATTTTCATAATTAATTCTAAACATAATAATTAGTACATTTGTCACTTTTAGTGATGTGTTGGTGTTGAAGTAATTATTCGTTTTAAGAGGTAGTTCTGTCTATAAGCAACATAAATATATAGATACCTCACCTAACTTCTGTCTATATACGTTGAACTTGTTTATATCTTCAATTTTCATGACCAGTTCTAAACATAATGGACACATTTATTACCTTTAGTGTTATGTTGGTTTTGATTTTAAGATAGTGAATTTCTTGTGATGATAAATAATTATATCTAGAAACAAGGAAATAGAGGAGACTGCGAGTGTATTTTTTGTCCCACTGCCCCCTAACCTTTTTTCTTTTGATTTCCATTCTGTATCTTTCCCACTCAGACAGCACCTCCTATCTTTCAACTCCTCCACATCCCAGTCCCTGTCTTTCCATCCGTGACGGATATTTGTCTGACCTCTTCGGAGAGTGTTCAATGGCTGCTTCTGGCATTGCTAAGAGGCATGTATGATATGATATATTTTAGTTGTCAGCCTTCCTTCAGTCTATTTCTGAAACAACATGGCTACTTTTACGTGGGTCAAACACCAATGATGTCACTTCTAAAACACCCTGGTGATGATCTACATGCATGTTTGGCTTAACATTTATCAAAACAAATGACAGAAAATCTAGATAACCTAGTGCAAGGACAATTTTGAACCCAAAACTTTCGCCATCAGTATTTATAAAAACTGGATTACCAACTTCCACTACTATACATCATTCAAGAACATCTGTATGACCTATTGGACTCAACATTCTTCTGGCCAATTCTGTAAACACTTGGGGTATCAGCTATATAATAACTAGTTGTCTAGCTAGCAGTACCTCTATACACATGAAAAGGAAGTGAGGTCAACTTAACATCATGACCGCCGTCTGTGTGTTATTTTCTGGAGTAGTCTAAATAATTAATTATTGTCAAGGCACCTTCTTAATTGAACAGCGACCTATTTCTGAACTGAGGACTCGCACCGCTTAATTTCTAAACATTTGATCACATATTGTTTGACCTGACCAACTGCGCGATATATTTAGTAAACCCGTTTTTCCTTCACGTGACGCTGAATCAAAGTAAAGTTTGTTTTGTTTAAGGACGCCACTGGAACACGTTGATATTTATTTTATCATCGGCTGTTGGACGTTATTCATATTGTCATTTTGACACATTATTTTCTTTTTGAGGAAACCCGCTGCCGCCACATAGGCTAGGCCTACTCTTTTTGATAAGCAGCAAAAGATCTTTTATATGCACTTTCCCACAGACAGGACAGCACATACCACGGCCTTTGATAAACCAGTTGTGAAATACTATTTGTAACGGAAAATAGCCCAAACTGCAGGTGGGTCCACTGAAGAGAATCAATCCGACCGCTTCAAAGATGGGCACGCTACCGACTGAGCTACTTCCCGCTCCAACGTGGAAACAAGGTCACTGGGTCGAAAGCCCACTAAGTTAGGAAAACATTTGTTTGAGAAAATTAAGTGACTTTTATTTTCCTTGCTCAGAAAGGTGATTTCTTGCAACCTGCTAAGAGATTCCATCAATCTCAACTTGCCGCCTCATTGACATGACTGCCGTAAGGGGGAAAAAATCAGTTAAGAAGACCTATGTGATTTAACCTACTTGCTCTTGTGGAAACATCGCAATCATTATTATAAATGAAAAACACGGTGATGTCTGAGAGTTTGATTTATTATTACAGAGACCTCGGATTTATCAATCGATTTTCTCTTAGATTATAACACTAGGTGTGTCTGTCCACTATAATTATTCTTGTTAACTATTTCATCCTGGTCCGTGTTTTGTCCGGATCAGGAGCAGGAAGACGTATTTACGTTCTTCCATTAGATAACTGTTCAAGCACGGCCAGGGTCGTTCCCAATGGAATTTAAGGGGGAATGGTATGGAGGCTATGGACTTGAAAATGAATTATTGAAATTGGACTTTAAAAAATTGGTTTTTAGTAAATATATTAGTGGGCTTTATAAAAAATAGTTGAGTGTTCTATTGTGGTTGTTCTAAAGAATAAAAAATAAAGTGCTGAAAGGGCCCTTTAATACTTAAAACTCCTATACAGTAGCTCAGAGAACTGCTGGATGGAGAAGGCAAACCTTACCCCATTTTAATGAAGGGTCCACCTAATGGTTTTCCCTTAAAGGAGGTCCCCAGTTGTCGATGGCGGCTTGCACAGTTGCAGGGAGGATGGAACAGTCCGACGAAGGAAGGGGAATATGGGATCTTACGATGATCTTGCGATGTCTCTAGATGCCACAAATGTCATCTCATGATGGCCATACGGTATGTCTTCGGTGGGTTCCTGATTTTAAAAATCGTACGATCGTCTTAAAAGTTTGGGATGCCCGTACGATGCTCAAAATATCAGCGATGTCCGTAAAACGTCGTACGATTTAAAAAAAATATATCAACAACATCGTACGGGCATCTTACCCACCTATGATGAATTGGTGTCTTAGGTTTAATGAACTGTATTACTTATTTCTAACCACCAATCAAAGTTGCACGCTTCTCGACGATCCTCATACTCCATTTCTCAAATCATTGACCAAACAATACGAGCAGGTGTGTTATGACTAGATTAATAGAAAATACCTGCAATTTCATAAAACAAGCCTTGATTGGATCGAATTGTTTGGCTGCAATTATCATTAACATTGATATCCAGGCAAGAGCGGGTGTGAAACAGATCAAATGTATACCGCATAGTTTATATAACATATTTTAATATCGGGTCCTGGAAACCCAATTAGCAAGGCTATTGCCGTGATTTAGCCTTATCTATAGAGGAGGATAAATTGTTTAACGTCCACGTTCAGAGCCAGGCTGTTATAGCAGACGACTTATCTATACACAGTAAAGTTTGTTTTGTTCAACGACGCCATCTTTCCGATAAGCAGCAAGGGCTTTTATATTTATATGCAATTTCCCACAGACAGGACAGCACATACCACGACCTTTGGTGAACCAGTTGTGGAGCACTGCAGTTAGATCCACTGAGAAAGATCGATCCGACGACCGACCGCTTCAAAGGCGGGCACTCAGAATGACATACTGGGATCAAACCTTAGTCGAGTCATGAGATTTTAAATCTCTGTATCGACTCTAACCCAGTATCAGTACTCCGCAAAGGTAATTGAGAAGGTGTATACTTGCTGCTTATCGAAAAGAGTAGCCTATGTGGCGGCAGCGGATATAATATTTTCTACTAGCATTAACATCTGTCCTAGACATACGGCTCGCAAAGCAAAGCTGTAGTCATTACAAGTAAAGTTAATTGTTGTTACGTTCATGCATATAATTTTCACCATGATGAAGAAATCGTGCGTAACAAATCAGAATAAAGTTTTGCATCAACATCATTTTAGTCGATAATTCATCAGTTTAATGTTTACCATAATACACTTTCAAAGATTTCATTAATTCTTATTGATTAGCAGAATTATACGAGCCAAACCAAGCATATCGTATGACTATCATCACTTAATATACAAACCCGTTTTACTTTCCTGTCTTTAACGTGCTTGAACACTTTTGTGATGTAAGCACAGTAAAATATTTCCAGTCCTTTCTTTAAAGTATTGATATATTGTTCAAAACCTGAATATATTTCTTATGCGTATGTGGTACTTATTTTCATCTGGTTTATCACAAACTTACAATCGCGCCCGTATATCGTTGGATTGGTGGGCAAATAATAAGTCATCTCTATCACTGCCAATGATGAGACAATACTGAAATATAGTGTGTCATTAGTGTGACCAACAATGCTCTGTACGCAGTTAATCACTGGTATTCACGTCCGTTATAAAATATATAGATGCAGAACACTCCGTGGAGCAGGCCACTTGTAGCATACATGCACATCCCATTTTTAAAAATCACAGTAACAGGAATAAATCAAAATAAACGTTTGTTTTATTTAACGACGCTACTGGAGCACATTGATTTTTATTTTGATATTCCTTTTAGGGGAAATCTCCTGCCGCCACATAGGCTGCTCTCTTCGATAAGCAGCAACGGATCTTTTATATGCACATATGTTGCCCTGTCTGTGGGAAAGTGCATAATAAAAGATCCCTTGCTGCATATAGAAAAGAGTATCCTCTTTAGCTGCAGCAGGTTTCCTTTAAAATGTGTCAAAATTACCATGTTTGACGTCGAATAGCTGATGATAAGATAAGAATCAATGTGCTCTGATGGCATCGTTAAATAAAACAAAATTTACTTTCAACTTCATTTTTAAAATGAACGTACTCCAGTTAGGTCATGCTGACTACATCTGTACGGCTTCTCATGCTAATGGTGCTCTACTGGCTTCGTTAAATAAAACAAACTACTTTTTTCTCATGATAATGGCTGTCTCACGATATCATTTTAAGTCATTGCTTTTTTTAACGTTCTCCGTGTTGAGACACGCGTAATTTCGCAGATTTGAAATTTGATTAATATTGCTTGGCTAATAGGTTTGAACACGGCCGCAGATCTATTGTTTTACCGTGATATATTGACGATATTGTAGTAATACTGGATGACAAACGGTTCAATCAGTTGGACAGAAGCTCTAAACGTTCTGCACCACAGACCATGTTATGCAATTTCATCCAGATAACGTATCTTTAGATTTTACCAATATGATTTTGTTTTAACCAAAACCCATTTATAATAGTTCATTGATGTTTACCGTTAGCAATGATTTCTTGTTAAGTGTTGAGCTTGTTTTGTGTATGTGTTTGTGCCTCTGTGTGTGTGTGTGTGTGTGTGCGTACCCGTGTGTGTATGCGTGGCACAGTGTATATATGTGTGTGCTACTATGTGTATATTTGTGTATATCTGTGTTTGTGTGTGTCACATTGTATATATGTATATGTATTTGTGTGTATGTGTGTGAGAGAGACAGAGAGACAGAGAGAGAGAGAGAGAGAGAGAGAGAGAGAGAGAGAGAGAGAGAGTATGTGTGCGTGGCACAGTATATGTATGCGTGGCACAGTATATGTATGTATGTGCCACTATGTGTATATTTGTGTATGTGTGTTTCACATTGTATATATGTGTGTGTATTTGTGTGTATGTGTGCGTGCTTATGTGTGCGTTTCTCTGTGTGTTACATTATATGTATGTATGTGTGTGTGTGTGTGTGTGTGTGTCATATGAGGTGTATGTGTGTGTGTCACATTGTGTGTATGTGTATCTTCTATAGTCAGTTTAAAATCATGACAGTAAATTCGGAATATGGGCTATTTATTTGACTGCGACAGGTTACTTAGTTATATTTATTTTTGTGCTTACATCCAATTAAGGTTCAAGCACGCTGTCACGCGCACAACTCAGCTTCCTGAGCTGTCTGTCCAGGACATATATTAATGTTAGTAGAAGAGGAAATCCTCTACCGCCAGACTGTGGCTACTTTTTTGATAAGAAGCAAGGGATCCTTTATATATGTACTTTCCCATAATCAGGATAACACAAACCATTGCCTTTGTCAAACCAGTTATGGAATCACTGGTCAGTGGAAACTTATACGCTCCTGGGTGCTTGTATACTGAGAAAAGACCGTTGACCAATAGTCTAAATTAACAAGGTAATCGCCTTAACACTAATTTAATATCGTTACAATAATCTGCTTCCTTTTGCGCACTCATTGACACGTTTCACATTGTAGTATTATCTACATCATCATTTGGTTTATACGACTTCTAGCATACAATGAATCTTTCCCGATTATAACCGCTAGTTGGCCATTTCATTCCTTCCGTGTGGTCGTATTTTGCAAATTGCGGATGATCAAGTCAGTGGGTACATCTGGAAATCTGCTTTAATGTATGTGGTGAGCTGTATGTCGGTGAATTACGATTTTCTTCAAAATGGCATTAGTTAAATGTTTTATTTAATTATCTCTCAGTGATTATTAGCTCAAACTGAAAGATTTAGCAGTCGCTATGTTCAATGTTAGTTTAGAACTGGAAGCATTATAACAGTGTTAATTTTATATTTTATAACTGAAAGATTTAGCAATCACTATGGCCCGGTCATGAGGTCAATATGATGTTTTATGTAGTAAATAAAACACATATCGACAGAGGTTGATATTTGTTTTCTGCGCTCCATAAAACATCATATTGACCAAATGAACGTGTCATAATTGTTTTATTACATCAATTAATTAATTTTCACTATTACATCTTTGAATGACCTCACAGAACGTAACAGAACATTTATTATTACACCCAGGCCATCATCCATGGCATATGAGGAAAACATAATACAATTCATAAAGTTTGGCAGCAATGGAAATATAACTATACATAAATAAATTTAAAAAAAATGTGTTTGTATTTACAAAATAATAGAAAATTATGATCCGGAGGACTTGAAAATATTCATAATGTGTTTACAAAATTTTGCTAATTTTCTAAGGACACCAGTTTTTTTTAAATTAAATAATTCATGAAATTTATATGTATTTGAATTGGATCGATACTATTTTGATATATATTGAATTCTGGATTGATTAAAAAACGGACATGTGAAAATATAATGAAATTCATCTCCAACATCGTTACTGCTGCATAAAGAACACAATCTATCTTGTACTGGTTTACGATTACTTGACCTTTATGTGGTTATTAATAACGTTAAAGCTTTATTATACACCACAATATTTATTACTTTATTATAAAACGCTGTTTGCAGGATATATCCCCGAAATTTCTTTTTCTCCCACCTTTGAGTTTTTTGTTGACTGCATAACTATCCGTTTTATCAATGTAAATATATTTAGAGAGGTTTCGCAAACGCACCGTTACGGTTACCATTACCATTAAGCTATTGGTATCCGTAATGATAATGGTATTCGTGAAATTTGTTTTGCAAATATTTACGAGTAGTGGTATTTTAAAAAGTTTTCAAAAGTCTTCAGTCGGTGTCTGCAACACCTCTCTGTAACTTTCATGTCTGGGTGAGTAGAATGGATGATGGCATTAATATGTTGAACAATCACCGGCCACTTCGTCTTATTCAGCCAAGGATGCAAGGCTAATTTGCCTCTTTTAAAAGGGCATTATCATGTTATGAACAATATAGGCCTAACAATTTAAAATAGTTGAACCCATTATTTTACTGGTCTTCCAACTATTTGAGCAATAGCTGATATTATTATTAACAAAACTGATGAAATGCTGTTAATATAACGAAAGACAAAACAATAAAATAAAAGTGTAATTATACATTTTGTATAATTTTTGTTTTACAAATTTGAATAATCTTACCGGAAGCTATTTCCTAAATTGATCGCTTAAAATGGATAGAAGAAGAAAATACTAATTATTTTATACTCGCGGTTTACTACCAAATTAATATTTTATTTAGTTGTTAATTAACTATTGTTTTATCTATTCACGCTGCATTGCTTAACAATTAATTAATATCTATTTATGGAGTTATTAGACATTAATGTCCACTCAGGAGAAGGGAGGGTTTGACAAGATTTACATACTAGAGGTCAGGTCATGGTGTTTAACGTCTACGTTCAGAACCGGACTGTTAAAGCAAACGCCTCTTCCGGGCGCAGTTTGTGGTTTTATCCATCAACCGCGACTCTGACTTGAGGAAATAATCTCGTATTTATAAAATTTTAATCTTACCCGATCTAACTAGTTCAATTGACCTGCACATAAGCTACTAAACGTTTGGTAGGGAGGCCGCATGTGTGTATACTTGATCCTAGACAATTTAAACTTTACATACATTTCTTGAACTCAATTCATTTTAATTGTCCCACGTCCTACCAATACGATGCATAAATACAATTAGGTATCTATCCACTCATACAGAGGACTATCTAAACCGGTATTTATCTAATATAGATTTCAAAATTCCGTCAAATAACAGACTCTCTCTATACCGGCACTCTGTATAAACCGGAATATTTCGTTGGTGCCATGTTAATCTGGTTTAGAAAGAATACACTGTACATAATACATAGATACTTTTTTACTTATGGTTTTTCTTCCATGGCATTCCTATAAACAGTGTATATATCTGTTCTCAACATATGACCCAGATAGCAACCAATCTGTAATCCTTTCCAAGAAGCCATCTATATGTCAAAATCCACTTAAGTTTCTACTATATCGAACATAACATTTGTTCACGATTAACAACATGTTTCACGATGTAAGCGTACAAATCATTACAAATTCCGAACAAATTTACATTTACCCGAGGCACGTGCAAATTCCTAAGATCGATTTTAAATGAATGCCTAGAAAGCAAGACGAGGATTTAATGATGTCATGATGAAGTTACACATTCATTTGTATAAAAAGAAAAAAAAGTATTTCGTAAACATACAATGTCGTTAATTACACTCCACGTTCAATAAAATAAATACTTTCCTGTTTACATCATGTGCGACCGTACCTCGGAAATGTGGGTAGAGACCATTATTGATTACCCAATCGGCGCTCGGTTCTTCGTAATGAGCTAACGAATGTACTCGGAGACGTTTGATTGGTAGTTTTCCCATACGAAAACTACAAATCACAAAACTACAAATCACAAAACTACAAAAATTTCAAATCACTGGTTGCTAAGGGGTTTATTTACTTTTTAACACAGAAGAGTAACTACGGTCGGTTTCAGATTGGATTTATTGTATTGAATTATTTCGTGTGCTTACGTAAAATAGCTCTTCAGGCACTAAATAAATATAATTTGAAGTTAGATCGTCTTGTGGATGTCCTTGGTCGCCATTGAATAGATCTTGTTTTTGATTACGAATATCAAACATCTACAGTCAAACCTTCTCAAACAGTCACCTGTCTTCAAAGGTCACCTTTATATTATCTCAAATCTGAATAATTTAGTACAATATTAAGCAGCCACCTTTCTTGAGAGGTCACTTCTTTGTTCTCCCTTGGGTGACTGCTTAACACAGGCTTCACTGTACAGTCAAATCTGCTAAAGCGGCCACCTGTAATAAGCAGCCATATATCTTCAAAGGTCACCTTTATTGTCTCATAAATCAGCTAATTTAGTACAATATACCCTGTATTAAGCAGCCACCTGTCTTAAGAAGCCACTTTTTGTCACTCCCTTGGGTGGCTATTTAAGACAGGTTTCACTGTATTTTGCTTTATACATATGATTGAATACGAGTGTACGTTCCTGTATTATAGTCGTACATAATTATTTTGAACGCAATGATCTACCGTATATATCTTTTCAAGATGCATTATATACAACAGCTGATTTAATCTCATGGTATTGATTGAAACAGATAGTTGTTTACAATTGCTCCCACTATACAATAGACGTCTGTTGTTTTTAATGTCCGTGCCGTAACAACAAGACGGTTGATGATCTTGCTCCCACTGTACAATACACGTCTGTTGTTTTTAATGTCCGTGCCGTAACAACAAGACGGTTGATGATCAGCAGAGAGACGAACATCCTTCCTAATTACCTCGTCTGACAGTTCTAAAGGTTAATCAATATTTCCCTCCTTCGTTTTGTTCTAATCATATTGTGAGAAGAAAATAATCGGCGATATTCAATCAATCGCCCATCAATGGCGTCTCTCCTACAGATATTAGTCTAGTAGGAAGATAGGGTTCCCATGCACACAGGGTTAATAAAAAGTTTTGAAGTTAGATGATTTGTTTTATTTAAAAAAACTGCCTATACATGTACACTTTCCTCTCACCAAAGATGAAGCCAATAGGGTTGTTTACAGAGACGCAGGATGGATTACAATGAAGAAGTGGGTACATTTTGGCTTTGTACCCTTGAACGTGACATTTGACATCTGATGATGTCATCAGTGACCTACTTAAACAAACTAATGTCGTCCCATGATAGTACTGACCAAGCTGTTTCAAATGGTGCCTAGTTTGCATCTGTAAATCAATTTTTAGTATATCAAAATGTATTTTATATTTCCCCTAACCCTAATTTTGGCACCCTTGTAAATCCAAGACGGCGGACAAACTTTTGGCAAAACGACCCCCATGTGACAATTTTTGGCGATGGAAACATCGAAATTCCTTTTTTCGACATCCCAAGGATGATAAAATTCAAGTTAGAAAAATACATCATATGGGTGCATGGGAACCTATCTTCCTACTAGACTACAAGTACAATATAGAATTTTTTTTTACAAAATCACGATTATGTATTTTAATATGCTGTGACATTTCTATTATACGAAAATCTTATCAACAAAAAGAAAATGATTATCTTACAAATTTAAAGAAAAATTGAAAAAAGCATGTCACGCAGCGCCTACTGGGAGATAAAAACTATGTTCTTGTGGTAGCCTAAAGGTGGAGTGTCTGTTTTCTATAGTTTATTATCTTTTACTAATGAAAAATACAAGCAAAACTACAGTTTTAATA
>JAUTWP010121603.1:0-11554 GCA_033042655.1 Cyathermia naticoides
GTAGCCTATGTGGCGGCAGCGGGTTTCCTTCTAAAAAGTGTGTCAAGATGACCATATGAATGACGTCCAATAACCGAAGATAAATATCAGTGTGTTCCAGTGGCGTCGTTAAACAAAACACACTTTACTTTTACAAACAACACTGTGATGTTAACAGGTAAATGATGAGCATTGCAATAAAGGTGACCTTTGAAGGCAGATGGCTGCTTGTTACATGTGGCCGCTTTAGCAGGTTTGACTGTATAGCTATTTATTTTATTTTCAGGAACACATCTTGCTACAAACCACACTGTGATGTTAACAAGTAAAGGATGAGCGTTGCAGGAGATGTGTTTGTGAGATGTTGCGACTCTTTACACGGCATCCCAGCTCGACTCATCTGTCTATGTCTGCTGCTTCTACAAAGCGCCATCATCAACTACTACCTCATCACATACATAGGCAAGTCGCACTATGCCTGGATCACATTCGACGCAGTCATCATTTTTGTTTTTATTGCTTCGTTTATCATTTCAAGCAAACAATTGTGTCTAGCAGCTAAATCAAATGGGCAGACGAACGCTATTGCTATAGGATGGCTAGCGTGGCTTGTGTATGCAACAGCTCTGGTTGCCAGAATGGTTCTAATTCTTGACAAATTTGGTCATAAGCTGGACGAAAAGGACTTCTTTGGCCCCAGTACTTTAAAGACAGCATTAGCTTTAGCGTCTTGTGTGTTTCTTTTTCTGTTAATGACGCACCACGATGCTGTTATAGGAAGTGATTGTAGACGATATATCGAAGAGCTAACGGGCACGATTATTTTTGACCTCTTCGATACCGTCGATATTATAGAAGTTCTCTTTGACAAAGACGCTCGTGATTTGTTTACTCCAGGAATGCAACCCGCTATCCTCGCCATTTCTGCTGGTAATATCCTGATACCCACTATCCCTCTCATAACTCTAAGCATTACTGGCTTTGGACGCAGAAAGATGTCAAAGCGTTTTGTCTCTATCCACAAACTTGCAGTCACGTTAATAATAAATGTACCGAATCTTGTCATTAGGCTGGCGTTGTGGCACGGGTTTAGTGTTGGTATTTCTCCGTTCATTATGAAGAATATTATCTTGATTGGAATCGTGATGTACGAGTTCTATGAGCACAAGAAAGAGAAAGTAGAGGAGCATGAAAGAGAATCTAAACGAAAAGCTGATCCAGAGTCTAACAACGATCTACGTGAAAATATTAATTATAACCAAAGTTTTGAAATGAATGAACGAATTTAGGTGTAGCCTAGGTCTAACTTATTATTGTTGTTGTTGTTTTTAATTATTGTTCTTTAGGAATTTTGTTTTAAATTATTTCATACAGTAGCCCCCTACGTTCCGTGATGTCCATGTCAAGGGTTCGATTCAATGTATGTTAAGAATATTTTTATTTTTGTTAAACGACGTTCACAATTGACGCGGGATCACCGACTGTACTCAACGTTTGCACAAACCTTGTTTCAGTATCAGTTTGACAGCACTTCCTATAACATTTACTGTGTTAAATACAGACTTATAATAACAAGTTCACTATTATTTTATAGTATTAATTTTCAACAAAGAAATGCAACAATTCCTGTGAATGTAACGCAAACAATTATAGAAAAGTATTGCTTCAAAACATTCATGGCCAGAAATCGCGTAGACCTTCCCTCCATCTTCTCGCTAGATAATCTATCTTTTTCTTTCATCTACCTCCTTCCCAATAATTGGTTGATTTTTATTAGGCACTGCAAAGTTTAAAAAAATATATGGGCCGTTTCGCGTGGTCTATGTGTATTTTGGCTACTAACACCAGAACTATCGAAACCATATTGGAACATATATTCTCAACAAGATAATGATAAATAGTTCCGTACATTGTTTTATTGGTAAAACAAATCACGCACAAGCTAAAAATACTATTAACTAGACTCAGTGGCTTTAATGCAGGCCAAGTTCTGTTGACTGCGTGCATATCAAATTGCATAATGATAACGATTTCTCTCCATAATTAATGAAATTTATTGTATTTCCTTTGTGCTAGATTTCGGAATAGGTTACAGTGGCGGATTCAGAAAATCCATTTAGGGGGGCCCCAATGACATGAACAAACGTTCCTGAAATAAAATGTCTAACGTAAAAAAGAGAAAAATCGCTACATTTAGTGGGGTGGGGTGGCACCGTCCACCATAAACTCGCCTATGGGTTAACACACGACATATCAGCAATACATTGATTCAAATTACTCAATCGTTATTTAGAATAGTAGCCTATCAAAGTGGTTACCAGGCCTAAATAAAACATTGCAGGAAACAGGAGCGGATGCAGCAATTCTGAAGGGGGTTGATCTGTGAAGACCACCACTGCTGCAAATGCTAAACGGACGTATTATTTGAGTGAATAGGACTTGATTAAATAACGAAAATAGTAATTAAAAAGTATGGCCAGTGTCCAAAATGTGTGGGACTGGGGATGGGGTCGGACCTAAATCCGCTATTGCTGAACATGCTCATCGTGATGAGTTTTCTTCTTCTTCTTCTTCGTTCAAATTTGTGAAAAATGGTCTCATACAGATATATTCAAATCCGAGTGATGAATTAGGCAGTTGTTTGCAGGTCCTCCCTGGATCCCCAGAGCTTCTGATGTAGATCTGTTCCAATCGGCCAAAAGTGACTTCTCTCCCGAGTTGTGTAGTGGACATTGCTGTAGGATGTATTCTGGTGTTTGCAGGCCTGTGCCACACTGGCAGTCGCTTGTGTGACATATGTTAATCTTGTGGAGATAGAAGTTTAGGCGGCAGTGTACGAAGTCTGAAGATTGTAGTCTGGGTTTGTCTTCCAAGTGTCTCCCAAGGGTCCTTGCTTGTCACTCCATGTTTTCCATTTTTCCTTTTGCTTTCGCTTGATCTCTTGAAAAGAGGTGGGGTCTGTTTCCTGAATCATCTTGTTTTCACATTTTGCTAGTGAGTCTGCATTTTCATTTCCAGCACTGTTTCAGTATGATGGGATCCATTGCATTGATGTTGTTGTGGTTGTTGATAGCTGTTGAAGCGTTTTAAATTTTAACCATTGTAAAGTTTGTTTTATAATTAAACGATGCCACTAGAGCACATTGCTTTTTAATCATCGGCTATTGGACGTCAAACAAATAGTAATTCTGAGTTTTAAAGGAAACGCCCTGCCGCCAAATAAGCAACTATTTCGGATAAATAATAATGAATCTTTTATATGTAGTTCCCACAGACAGAGCAGCACATACCACAGCTGTTGTCCCAGTGTTCTAAAGAAATGTATCAGAACGACAACAGTAGAACACATTGAATTTTATCTTATCCACTATTGGACGTCATACAGAATATGACCATTTAAACTTATTTCTTCTTTAGAGGCAACATGCTGCTGCTACATAGGTTACTCTTTCCGAGAAGCAAGGTCTTTTATCTGTATTTTCCCCACACACCACACAATATATACCACAGCCTTTGGTGAAACTGAAAATAGCCCAAACAGCAAATGGGTCCACTGAAAAGGATTGACCAGATGACTGACCCCTTCACTAAAAACCACAAGGACAAATGCCATTGTGGAAACAAGTTGCATTCAACTTTCGTTGTGTCAACACTGTTTTTACACCGACACAAAACATAGGCTACTGTAAATGGGATTTCCAAAAATAAATTTTCCCATTATGTCAAACAATATTCATTCTTCTCCAGCTTTTTACGCCTAAATATTGCAAGCTCGGAGATGATTTAAGACCTTGATATACACAGATAGTGGACTTTCTGTCATATTTCGTATGTCCCCAGACAATTTGGTTAGACAAGAGTCCACTGTGTGTGTGCATGTTTTTTTATATACATGTATATATTTTATTGTTATTTGTTGTCTTTTGTTTTTATTGTGGGATTTTTTGCTATATGGAGGTGACCAAAAGCTGCACTGTCTAATATGACAGTGGAGAAAAAAACAAGTCTAAGATGTTATGTAAAGCAATATTGACACTTTATTGACCATATTTGAACATTTGTCATTTTAATACATTAAAGTTACTGAAGCATCACAATTTGCTTTGCACAGTTCCCTTATAATGATAAACATAAAATTAATATACACCATGTTTGTGATGACATGCAATGCATTCAACAAATGTTTAGCAATATTGCAATATATTATTACTAACAACATTGAATGTGAACCTTCAAATCTCAGTGGCAGTTTTAAGCAGTGCAGTCTGACCATCCGGGAAATAGTCCCATGGACTCCAAAGTGATAGCCTATGCTTTGGTAAAGTCAAGTTAACCATTTAACGTCTACATTCAAAGCAAGCTGTTGTAGGAGATGTCCATCTTGGAACCCAGTTATGACCTTTACCAACACTGCAGTTCAAGACAGGTGGTTATGTTTTGGGATTAAGTAGGCCCTTTTGTATCCTTTGAGTTGGGCCTTTTTGGGATTAAGTAGGCCCTTTTTGGGATTAAGTAGGCCCTTTTGTATCCTTTGATCTGGCCCTTTTACAAGGTTTTAAAACTAAGCCTGCTACTGCTAGAAATAAGCTTTTGATGAAGGTTAACAAAACAAATATGTGTTAGCTTAAAACTATCATCACAATTACACAAAATACATTTTTATCATCTGTTGCAGTACTGATCAAAATAACCTGAGGCCAAATTCATAAAAGGCATTAACTTAGTTGTTTGCTAAATATTAGCAGCTTGCTAATGAGTTGGAGGTACTCCCGACCGACTCTAGATTTAGGAAGCAACTTAGAAGCTTGCTACCATTAGTGAATTTACACTTAGTAACAAACTAGAGTTAGAAGCCAGTTTAGCAACCAACTAGGCTTAGTAGGCTTTTATGAATTTGGCCCCTGGCCAATAACATTGTACATAATACATTTGCTACAAAGCTTGAAATTCCAATATGTTAAAAACTAATGTGGTTTAATTATAAATAACCAACACCGATTTCATCTTTAAATATATACACCTCAACAAATGTTAAACACCACCAACTTTTACTAAAATGTTCATGCGTAGTTAATACAATACTTGTTTCATACCATCTGTAAAACTACAAATCAGGTGAACACACATTGCACTCTGCAGGTCCATTCAAAAATTGTGTGGAAATAACTACCGGTTCCTGATCATATTTCATGTCTTTTGGTACATACGTGGTGTTCATGCATACCTTCTATCCATATCATTTGGTGTTTACTCTTATACTCGTTATTAATCAGCTTTTTCATGGATTCAAATTTTTCTAATGCTTCTTTCTTAAGGTAAAAGTAAATAGTGGACTCTTTGTCTAAACCAGATTCATTTGTGACCAACAAAATATTCTGGTGGAGCTTCACGTTTGCTGAGGTTTATTTAAAGCAATTTAAAACATTACTTCAGTGTTGTTACTCACTCCTGAATCACGTATACCAAATTGGTAAATTACCAAAATTATGAACATACTACTATCATTTAAAACACACAAAAAATATGTACTATTTTTTGTCTCCAACGTTATTTTAAAAGGAATGTTAGAATTTTATTTAGGATTCTAGATCTGTCTCGATATTTAATTTCAATTAAATTGAAGCAATATAAAAAAACTTTTATATGACTAAATGACTAGACCTTATTTTCATTATACCAATGATATTAACTTTAATCCAATTCCTGCAGGCTTGATAAATATTGTGTCCAGCACTAATTATAATACACGTACTAGTACATTCAGACACAGTAAAAACCAAGATTACTTCACTATTTTTAACATTTTGTATCTTATAATTAATTTTTTACCTAAAAGAATTATATTTCGATAATATCCACAGTTAAGTCCACATAACAACCACTGTCGTAATAATAACTTTGCAAATAACCTAATAATCCATACCTTTTTTACCTATTAATAATTGGTTCAAACTTCATTAAAAAAAATATTTGGTCTACAAATATTTGAATAAGTCACTAACCTAAGACATTTGTGCTAGTGTCTGAAGAATTGTATGAAATATTCAACTCATAATATATATACACATGGCTGAATTTATCCCTTTCAGTGGGCAAGACAGCAATGTCGAGGATCAGAAGCAGGTGCAATTCCAATATGACACGCGTTCTGAGATTATTTTCTTAAGTAAAAACCAGAAATGTCCCATTGGGCTAATTTCTCAATTTGTTCTCCAAGTGAATACAAAACGGACATTTAAAAAATGTGAATAGAAGTAGTAAAGTTTGTTTAATTTAATGACACCACTAAGCAGTCATGTTTTTTAATCATCGGCTAATGGACGTCAAACAGATTAAATAAAGTTTTATATTTCTTATCAAATATTTGACGTCCAACAGCCGATGGTAACAAAAATCAATATGCTCTAGTTGCATCGTTAAATAAACCAAACATTACTTTTTCTCATCAAATTAGATGGTCAGAATCTGTATATTAGAAGTGCGTACTTTATAATAAAGATCTCTGTACATAACATTACTGACAATGGTTGTTATATTGAGGATGTTATTAAGTAGTTTACATGATACAAGAAATAACTAGAAACTCTTCAAGCATGGTCAGCATCAATATAAGATCAACATAAAGAGACAAACACTTGGACAACATACAAGAACATTAAATTGGTCGGGTTCAATGAAAGTCAATACCATTTTACTGGTAAAGTTATTGTCATGCAATAAAAGCAGTTCATAACAATTACAATTATACACAATTTCAACAGCACTATCTACTCATCTAGAAAGACATTGCAACAATACCACGACACCAATATTCCCAAATAGTTCACCAAAAAGCTAAAGCTAGGGCATATTCCAAAAATAAATGTAAATGAGCTTGTGTCAGAAGGCACTTGCATTAAAGTTAGTTTGGTTAAAGCATATCATCATCATCACAGAAAGTTTGTTTTATTTATCAACATCACTAGTCATCATTAGAGGACTGCTGAAAAATTAGTATGGGTGATGAGATCATAAACCACATTTGGAGATGTTTCAATAAAAAGGACCTTCTAACTACCATTAGATCATGAATACCTTTATTTTTGGAATAGCCTTAAACATGTTTTAAAATGTCAATAAATAAAAGGATACTTGAAGAGTATTCCCTCAAAAGCTTCAATTAACAGCAAAAATAAAAACAGCTTATGGCAAGAATTATATTTAATCAATTTCTATGATATAATTAAGATTGATAGAAGAATCAATTCAAGTGAACACCAGATGGTTCAAGCATTAAAGTAAATGACATCCTTCTAAACAAGTAGTGCATTTATATATATATATATATATATATATAAAAAACATTTTAAAATGTCCTTATCTCACTTTCATTTATCAACTCAATACAGTGCACTAACAAGTTAAATGTATCTTACATGATATTGGAAGAAAACTATTTATAATGTAAGAAACCAAACAGCAATATTATGGCTATTTCAGAAATGTTTGGAATGTGTTAGAAAGTTTGGGGTTAGGGGGAGTTTCGGTCCCTCCACCTTATCTTTAAAATTAACTACTGTCTAAAAATAGCTTTAGCTCCAGCCACCTTTCTAAAGAAGTATTGCCTTCCACCTACCATTCTAATACATTTATTACTGGAATAGCGCATAACATAATCAAATTTTGGTTCAAAGTCAGGAATCCAAGTTACAAATAAAAATGTGGTTTCTTCAATAAATAGATGATATAAAATATATTTATAATTTATAAACTGCTTAAAAAAAGAAGCATTGTTAATAATTAGTATCATTTTATTATTCTGAAATGGTTGTTAGAACATTGAGGAGTCTAGCTAATATTTTACCTTATTTACTGACAATAATCATTCATGAAATAATGGGAGTATTTGCTATACAATATAAAATTAGAAAACAATTACTGATAAATTGATTTTCGTTGATCCGTATTTTAAATTTCAAGTGAATTTTACCCTGAAGTCAAAGCATAATTATTGGATAATCAAGCCAAGTTTACTATACAAGTAAGAATGTTGTTAAAAGCATGATATATCAACACTTATTTGAACAGTAAATTTTAAACTACAGGTAGTTAACTTTAATTTTCATACCATTCAGACAATTGGTGACCCATTTAAGCACTAGAATCAATTTGAAAATTTAATACTGACATGCAAAAAGTGACATGTATTAATTTCACATGTTTTTAGATGAAATCATGTGCAAATCAGATGACATAACATACAAATAGATCACGTATACTAAGAAAGTTAAGGACATGCCTCTAAAATAAATAAATGACAATGGTGACAAAAAAGCCATCTCGCTAGTGCCCATTACACTGGCCACCTTCATGCCTGTGTAATCTGCCTACCTTGAGGTAGACAATTTCAACCAACTTATGAACAAGCAATCCAATTGTTCTTTCAAAACCTTCTTTTTCATTTCAAAGATAAATTCATTAAATTAGTTCATAAATTTACTTTTTGCAATCAAATATCTTTTTTTTGCCAAAATTATGGCAACATATGAAAAATGTTCTTTCACTACATACAAATTAATCAGTTTTAGTACATATTTATATATATCATATATTTATATATATAACAATTATACAAAATGAAACAAATATGATGACACTACAACAGATAATTATTAGACAAAACCTTGTTCGGATGGTACTCAATATCAACATGTTTATTGGTTTATGCCTGCTGTTACTGCTTGTTCATAAAGTGACTGTTAATTTCCAATATTATGTTGCAGAAAATAAAAAGCATGTTTCTCCCATCAAGAGCAAAGGATAGATTTGTTCCATTAGAAATGTCTTTCTCCGTTGTTAAACATTATTCACAATCTTGGTTAAGTTCAGTGTGTTTCACTTGAGTGAAGTCGAATGGTTCACCAGTGATGCGTTGAAAGGTGCTAACCACATCATCACAAGTGCTCTCAAAATGAGTGGTTGCATCGTAAGACTCTGTAATGAATACCTGGGAAAACAAAACAACCAATAATTTAGTTGGTAAACTTATAAAAATATAAAGAAAGAAAATAATGTTTGTTTAATGACACAGGGCTTGAATTTAAGAATTAGTAACCAGAGCAATTTTGATTTTTTTTGCCGTGGACGAAAGACTCACTGACGGCAATTTTGATTCAACTTACGGCAATTTGTTAAAATTTTACTTTTGCAACAAATGAATATCACAGAAGAGTTATTTTGCCAGTGGCTAAAATGTGATTCCGGTGAAGCACCTCACCTAAGGCAATTTATACAAAACCAGTGGCAATTACCGCCCATGCCGACGTTATATTCGAGACCTGTGACACCTCAACACTTTTTTTTTAATCAGTGGTTATTAGGTGTCAAACATACACAGCGTTCGAAGTAAGCACTTGTCCCCTTGTCTTGACAAGCGAAAATATGCTCGGACAAGAAGAAAGTACCTCAATGGTTATAGCGGAAAAGTAGATTTCTAAATGTACTTATCTGGTGAAAATTTCTGCTTATTTCTATCACGATACAGTATTTGTGACTACTGGTCATTAGAAAAGACTGCCACCAGAGACTACTTTTTCCAATAAGTAAGAAAGTGTCTTTTATATACATTTTCGCAGAGGACAGCACATACCTCAACCTTTGATAAACCTTGGATGGAACAAAGAGCCAAAATGGAAATATAAGTTTGTTTTATTTAACGATGCCACTACAGCACCTTGATTTTTATCATATCATCGGCTATTGGATATCATACATATGGTAATTTCTTTTAGAGGAAACCTGCTGCCGCAACATAGGCTATTCTTTCCAATAAGCAACAAGGGATCTTTTATATGCACTTTCCCACAGACAGGACAGCACATACCACAGCCTTAGATGAACCAGTTGTAAAGCACTGGTTGAAATGGAAAATAGCTCAAACTGCAGATGGGTCCAATGAGAAGAATCGATCTGATGACAGACCACTTCAAAGGCGGGCACGCTACCAACTGAGCTACATCCCGCTCTTTGAAATATAGTGCTATTGTGTTTGTATACTTACTTTGCTTTCAGCTCCATTGTCAACAGGCTTGTAGAGGTCATCAACTGACACAAATCTGAAAACAAAATATCTCATCATTAAATTGCTAAATATAATGCAAGTTTAAAATGAACACACAATTTAACACCTATTAAAAAAAAAATGACATCCAATCTAAATGGTGAATTGTAGTGTCAATTTCAATAATAAGTGTGTATATACATCAAGCATTGTCTCCCGATTGTACAAGTGATAGTATTTTATATTCTCCACAAAATAAGACTAGATACATCATTCAAGAGAAAGAATAAACATTTCATGGCTTTCAAATTGTTTTTGAGTAGAGGGATCAGGTTAAAGTAGCAGGCATCATAATGCTTTACCATCATGTAAATACTGTACACAAAAAAATGCATATTAATATTTTTGGCTGTTGAGTGGCATTTGAAAACCAACACAGCAGGCACCAGTAGCAGGAGATTTTGCCGGCTGAATTTGAAATTCCTTCATTGTATTTAACATTTCAAATAAAAGCTTTATAAGCATGTGTCCATAAGCAAGCCTACTTGTCTTTAACTATGTCTTAGATATATGGATTGATGGATTTAAATTTAACTATGTCTTAGATATACGGATTGATGGATTTAAAATTCAAATTTGTACTCACTTCTCCTCAATGGGATTAAGTAAATCCAGACCAGGTTTCAGTTCTGCCTCGGGATTACCAGTTTCGACATTTGTGCTTACTATGGCCAAGAAAAATCCTTTGCTAGCAACCATGTGTGCATATGATACACAACACACATATATATCTGAAACAAATTGCAAACATTGTATAACACACTGATCATGAATTTGTGAGAATCAATCCTATGATACTTTCACATTTTTACTTAAGCACTTTTAACTTTAACAGGCATCATTTCATTTATCTTAAAACACTAAATTATATATATATATATATATATATACAGCAGACTGTCTAAACAAGACACCATGGGACCAAGTAAAATGTCTGGTTTTCAGGGGTTAGATTTACACTAAATGAACAAATTGGGACCAAAATATTTATACAGTTCATAAGGGATCCAGTTCATCAAAGGCTGTGCTATGTGATGTACTATCTGTGGTAAAGACCATGTAAGACCCCTTGATGCTTATCAAAAAAGAGTGGCAGTGTGTTTGTGCCAGAATGGCCATATGTTTGACGTCAAATAGTCAATAAGATAAAAATTAATATGCTCTAGTGATATCGTTAAATAAAAAACAAAGGTTTTATTTTTTTATATTAAAGTACATCTAACTCGCAATGCAATCAGAAATGCATTTTCCTGTGGCATGACACCACACACTACAACCTTTGAGAACTGCTTTCAAGATAGTAGCAATAGCTGTCTTTGTGTTCAACAAAAACAAAATAATTTGTTATTTAACATATACTCAAAGAATATGAATATTTCAGGATTTCTTTTCAAGGAAAAAAAGTAAAGTTTGGTTTGTTTAACGACGCCACTGGAACACATTGATTTTTATCTTATCATCAGTTATTGGACGTCA
>JAUTWP010121714.1:0-11552 GCA_033042655.1 Cyathermia naticoides
CTAATTGACAAGGTGATTATTTTATGTTCATTGATTTCATGGTAATTCGTTAAGGTTTTTAAAAATAAAGTTATTTCTATTTTTACTTAATTCCTTGTTGCATTCATTCTTCCTTTAAAAAATGTTTGATTAAATGGTAGAATTTGGATTTTGCTAAAGGGTTTCTTGAGCTAGCTCCATCCCTGATATAACCTTATGGGTTGTGAAAACCTTTATTACCATCACTTTCTGACCAATTAATAACTACAAGTTGTCATATCTTTGTCAAATTATCCCTTGAACTCAGTTTTGTAAAGAGATATGGTTCTGAACATGAAAACGTATTTGTACTCACATTTTCCGATGAGTTGTTTGTCACTGTAGATGCCCACGTAGTAGAGTGACAGCATGTTCTCAGCGGCAGATGACCAAAGCAGTCTGTAAGTAGAAAATATCACTTCCATCAATAAAACTACATTCCAATTTAAATTAAATTGTCTTTTTCTTTAAAGCACTAGTGAATTTTTTAATTTGTTGTTAATGACATCCCAGCATAAATAATAATAAAAATATCCCATTGGACATGTCATATTCACGATCAATATTGTTTTTAATATTACTTTCATCCAACCATTTTTAATTTACCTTGGTTCGGGTGATTCTTTACCCTGACCAGTGAGCACCGCAGTTAACAATCCCATGGGATTGACGATGTTCCAGATTTCATTGATATCTTTACCAATCAACTGTGGCAGAACAAAATCTCTGATGAGTCCTTCAGCTTTAGCTTGACCCTTCAAAATAAATAAATAACATTAATAACACAAAAAACAAACATATAACATTAACACAAAAAAACAAATATATAACATTAACACAAAAAACAAATACAATTCCATTTATCAATATTCTATTTTGTGAAGTCTAGAGCAGTTAAACATTTATCAAATATTTGGCCAAACTATTATTATCAAGAATAAGAGAAAATTTGAGAGAAAAAATACAATAACAAAATGTATATGATGTGATTATGTTACTATGGATGTGTCTGTTGAAATATAAACTAAGAAAAAAAAATTACAGCACAAAACATCATTTATATGGTCATTTTGACACATTTGTTTTAGAGGAAACCTGCTGCCTCCACACTTAAGGGCATCCCACACTAGCGCAGCGTGTCGGCAGCAAAAAATCACTTCCAATGAATTACCATATACCTACCCAAACTAGTGCAGTTCATTTTTTTTTATCGTTCCAAAAGCGATTTTTGCTGCTTGCTGCCCCGACGAGCACGCAAACCACCAGGTTCTCAGAAGTAAAATGTCATTGATACCTTAACATACGAGTGCCTTTGAATTGGATGTAGGCCTACTTATACGTGTACATATACATTCGTATAGTTATTGTTATTGTTATAGTTTCTTGTTATAGTTACTCTGCTATTAGATATATGATTTGTTTTCTCATTAACTTTAATATGGAAGATACCATGATATTCTCTCCTATATAAGTACATTAAAATCAATGCATTCGAAATTAGCTTCCTGGGAGCCATCTTTTCAAAACAAATCTTTTATATTTCTGTTTGACGCGCTGCGTATGTGTGGGCATCATTGATGTGTCACTGTCGACGCACTGCTCTAATGTGGGACGCCCTTTAGGCAATTATTTTATTTTATTACGGTGATGATATGGTGTATGATGATGAGATTGTAAAAGAAATTGTTTGTTTACTCTGGTGTTTGTCTTGCAGCTGATCTACAGCAGTTGTGCAAGAGACTACATGACAAGATCTGTGTACTGGAAGAGGAGGTCTTCGACTGGGAGGTCAAAATCAGGAAGCAAGACTTCGAGGTATTCAACAAACTCACTTTAACATACACATATTTCATTATTTTACATATATCTTTAAATCTACCAATATTTCATTGTTTATTTTACATATATCTTTAAAACTACAAATATTTCATTGTATATTTTACATATATCTTTAAAACTACAAATATTTCGTTGTTTATTTTACATACACTTATTTCATTGTTTTTTTAAATGATATATGTAAAATAACAATGAAATATGTGTATGTAAATTTTATATATTTAAAACTACAAATATTTCATTTTTTTAAATATATCTTTAAATCTACAAATATTTCATTGTATATTTTATATATATCTTTAAAACTACAAATATTTCGTATATTTTACATATATCTTTAAAACTACAAATATTTCATTATATATTTTACATACCGGTATATCTTTGAAACTACAAATATATCATTTATTTGACATCTTAACTGTAATTTATAATTGTACAAATTCTGTTCAATTCTATTTAGTATATATAGCAGTACCATGCATTAAAAAGTCACTAAATAACTAATTTTATATTTTTTGCTGGGATGTTATTAAATATTAGAATCTATCAATTTTTTAAACAAATATTAAATACACCAAAAGTTGGGCTAAAAAGAAATTAATGCATGGGGAATGTGAAGCTTAGTTTAGCATTATGTAATTGTAGAATAACCCTTAAAATTGAACTTAAATTGACTACATACTGTACAAAAACCTACAATTTAAAATTAATACATTTTGCTAAAACCCCAGAATTTGAAACAACTATATTTTTATATATACAATGTACTAAAATATAAAATTACTAATACAGAGAACACTGTCTAAACCAAACACCCATGGGACCAACTAAAATGTCTGGTTTTCAGAGGTTAGATTTACATTAAACTGACACATTGGGACTGAATAGTTTGTCTAGTTTAGATGGGATCCCAGTTTTGAGGGGTTTCTGGTTTAGAGATGGTCTAGTTTTTAGCAATTTCTCTGTATATTATTATAAATACATGAAATTTCAAACTACACATATATTATACTATGTATAATTTTTTTTGCTTTTCATTGCAGATCAATAATTTACAACTGAAATTTAATGATGCGAAAGGCAAATTGTAAGTATAATCTTACTTCCCAGAACGTCTAATACAACTGACTTTCTTTTTCAGATCAATGAATTAACACTGAAAGTTAATGATACTAAAGGCAAATTGTGAGTACGACAATTTGGTGTAAGTGGCCGGCGCATCTAGTGAGCTGTAGAATGATAGCTACACAACCCGCTTTGATTGTAGAACATGACCAGCTCTTAGTTTGTTTTGCACTTTGTTTTCAGGTAGTGTTTTTAACCGATCCAATCTCCTGTGCTCCTGTGTGGGACTCACCTGTGCATGGTTCTTCCTGTAGTGCTGTTCTGGTGAAAACAGTTTGATTTATACACATGTATTAATCATTGGGTGGGATAGATAGATAGTTTAACATAATGTTCAGATAGTAGTTTCATTTATACACAATTATATTCAATCATTGGGTGGGATAAATAGTCAGTTTAACATAATGTTATGAGTTTGATTTATACACAATTATGCATTAAGCATTTGGTGGCAATTATAAATTCACAGCACTTGTCAGTTTAACGATGTTTTCTGGTGAAAACAGTGGTTCGGTTTATAAACACTTATGCATTAACTGTATTAAGCATTAGGTAGCAATCAGAGATTCACAAACTATGTCAGTTTAACATAATGTTCAGATAGTGGTTCAATTTATACACAATTATGCATTAAGCATTAGGTGGCAATCAGAGATTCACAAACTATGTTAGTTTAACATAATGTTCAGACGGTAGTTTCATTCATACAGTTATGTATTCAAGAATTGGGTGCAATCATAAATTTACACTGTCAGTAACATGTTTTCTGGTGAATAATCTAAAAAAATTCAGGCTATGGATTTTTCTGTATGATAAAGATAACAAATTTGGAACATAAAGTGGGTTCACTAGGCCTTGACACATTTACAACCTAATACTGATTTGTTTTAATAGTCATGTTATGCCTTAATTCAAACCACCCCATCCCTTATGACTTAATGTATTTTTAATTCAAACTACCCCATCACTTATGACTTAATGTATTTTTAATTCAAACTACCCCATCACTTATGACTTAATGTATTTTTAATTCATACCACCCCATCCCTTATGATTTAATGTATTTTTAAGCATGCAGTGCACACATATTCCACACATGAGTGTCTGCTATAACAGCCTGGCTCTGAATGTAGACGTTAAACACAATGATATGATCATCCCACCCACAACCTAAAACTGATTTATTTTTAAATATTTTATGTTTTGACATATTTTGAAGGTTTAATTGCTCCCCCATCCATCCTAAACAGATATGTTTGTGATATGATGACTCTATTTTCCTTTATTCTGGATACCACTGAAGTTGAGCTGCCTGTACTAATATGAAACCCTGGGTCTGTCCCTATCAAACTTAGTGTGCACAATATGCTAACATCAGTAATAAATTGTCTGTAATGTAACTTTAAAATTTCTATCCAAACTTGTATTTTAAACTTTTATAGAATTTTGAGAATAGGATGTAAATCATAACAAAATATAAAATATATAATTGTAATAATTTGTTATTTTCAAAGATGTTGAGAAACTATTTTTGGCTCATCTTATGTTATTTTAGTTGTCATATTCCTAGTGTATTAAAATATAAATAAATTGTTTTTAGCTAAAGTCTATTACAATAGGATTAAAACAAATATTATGAGACTGCAGTTTAGATTTAACTGACACCATGTCACGGCAGCTATGTGTGAATTATATAAGGGATACACAATGACACTGAATAACTGACAGCATGTTATGTGAACTGAATTATATAAGGAATACACAATGACACTGGATAACTGACAGCATGTCATGTGAACTGAATTATATGAGATACACAATGACACTGGATAACTGACAGCATGTCATGTCAACTGTGAACTATACAACACTGCACAGGAATGACAGCATGTCATGTTGACTATGTGTAATACTGTGTGACACTCACACCTACAGTCAAGTTTATTTTATTCAACGATGCTACTAGAGAACATTGATTGGTTTTTAAGCAATAGCCATTGGATGTCATTCTGACACAGTTTCAGGGGAAACCCATTACATTGTGTACATTTTCTGCACCTGCCACTGGTTTTGTTTATAAAAGTAAAATTTAGTGACATGCTGATACCTGTGTTAGACACAATAACATTTTAGAAAGCAGCTTAGTAGAACAATTTTAATAACAGGTAAATATTTTTAAAACTTTTATGGTCGATGTTAAGAACCAATCTCTGTTAAAAAATTAACTTTGTCATGGCCCATGTATATATCATTAACCTGGATGTGGTGATGAAGTTTTCCAGAGTTCATCGACAGTTCTCCAGAGTTTGATGTTGAAAGTTGAGTCTAGAATCCACACTTTTGGTTGGCTTTATTCCAGGTTCAGGCAGATTTGGAGAATGTGCTTTGGTGTTTGTTCTTCAACACTAGACTGGGTCAATTTTCAAAAAATATTAACCCAAAGGCAAATGGTGTTAATTTAGGGCATAGATGGTTTTTAGGGGTATTGAGGTGTGCTGAACTTAAATCTGCTGTATGCCCAGCTCAAAAATGGCTGATAATGCCTCAAAATTGAAAAATCCAAAATGGCCACCACAGCTGGACTGAAATGTATTTATGTACATGTCATTTTGACTAAACAAGGAAGAAACTGTTAAAAATTATGCTTATGCAGTACAGTATTTTTGTAAAGCTGGTGAAAACAATGGATTTGACAAATAAGTCATCAATTGGCAGATCTTCTCACCTTTCACACTTAAAAGATTAACATTGTGGCAAAAGAATTTTATAAACCATATGTCATAAATATTTTAATCTTGACAAATATGTACTACAGAGGATGATGGAGGATTTTTTATGGGGAGTGCAACTGAGGAAGATCTTCTGTATAGGTCTTCTATCCTAGTATGCCATACTCAAAACATAGAATTATGAAAATATTACATGTATTACATCTTTAAGAAATGCAAGGCTAAATTGGGTTTGGCATTATTGGTGGAGTGTTATGGAATGGGTGGGATCAGGTAAGTGGAATTGGGTGTTATGGGTGGGTGAGAAAGGTTGTGTTGGTTATTGTGGGGTGAGTTACATAGGGTTGGATGTTATGGAATGGAAGGGGTGAGGTAAGTGGGGTTCAGTGAAGTAAGAGAGCTATCGTGACAAGTTTGGGGTGAGTTAAATAGGGTTGTGTGTTATGGAAGGGAAGGGGTGAGGTTAGTGGGGTGAAGTGAAGTGAAGAGGGTGAGGTTACAAGTTTGGGGTGAGTTATATAGGGTTGTGTGTTATGGGGTGGAATATAAATCATTTACCTCATTTGCTTGCTCACCACTTTGTTTTTAGTTACACATACTTCTCCAAAATATGTTACCCCATTTACCCCCATTTTAAAAAATGTATATAGGTTTATATACTAGTACATGTATATTAATGGTATTGATTTGCCTTATTGATTTATTCAATAAAAAAAATCTAGAAACAATAAAATTCCACCTGTACCTAGCACTTTATTAAGAAATTATATTCAATTAATTAAAGTTATACATAAAGAATATTTTTCAAAGCCAAATATAATTATCTGTGAAACTAGTTGTAATTTAAAGGATAAATATTCAAATATGCTGAATTTAACCTTGCTTTTAAAAAGCAATGCAGGTTTATTTTTTATATGTCAAGAGTTGGATCATATTGGCTGATTAGGCATTGTTATAATATTCTGAGAGGTTTACATAAACAAATGAGTTTCAGCAACTACGAGTTACTTCCCTTGGTGATGTGAATTTCTTAGTGTAGTAACCAATTATACCTACCAATGAAATAGCAACAAGTATTAAAGTAACGAATGAAATATCAACAAATATTAAAATAACCAATGAAATAGCAAAGAAAAAATAATTACCTGAACCATTGAAATTTCAGTGAACTGTTAACTATATGAACGAAATACAACGAAATTGCAATAAACCATTAAAATAGTAAAAATAACATTAAACTAAGCAATTAAATAGCAGATATCCTTAAACTGACTAATTCAATAAAATATAAACAGTAATAAATATCCAATTAACCAATAAAAATTTAATAGTGAGAAATGTTAAACAGACCAATGATATAGTCACAATTATTTTTGATATTTAAATGTTAATTAATTTTTTTTTTTTTTTAATCTTTATAGCTTCACCATATCCTATTTATTATAATTTTTTGGTCCTGTTTATTTTCAAGTTCACCTTTGTATAGAAGAGTCCATGCACAAACCTTTCTTCTCTCCCTTTAGTGATTTCAGCATCTCTTTCCTTTTTACCTTGTAGGCCTATTTATTGCATAGGGATGTCCATACATGTCAACAATGTTCATAATCCTAACAACATTACAATTAGGTTTGACCTCCCCTAATCCTAACATTGATCCTTGTTGAACCAATGATTTACATGAAAAGCTATACAAACATGGTTCTCACACCTCACCCCATTCTGAACATTGTTTGGATTATGAACCAAATGATTTACATGAAAAGCTATACAAACATGGCAGTCACACCCCACCCCATTCTGAACATTGTTTGGATTATGAACCAAATGATTTACATGAAAAGCTATACAAACATGGCAGTTACACCCCACCCCATTCTGAACACTGTTTGGATTATGAACCAAATGATTTACATGAAAAGCTATACAAACATGGCAGTTACACCCCACCCCATTTGGAATGTTGTTTGGATTATCAGTGGCGGATCTAGGCCTTTTTTCCCGTTGTAAATATTTTCGGGAACGTTTGTGTCACTTAGGATTGTCATTGGGGCCCCCTAAATGGAATTTCTGGATCCGCCACTGATTATGGACCATCCCTTATCCAGGGTTTGTTTGCTATCACGAGCAGACGTCAATTCTATTTATAGATTTTTTAAAATTAAAGTGAATGACATTTTTTAACAAGATATTTTTGTTCTTTCAGCATCAAACCCGTCCTTAGAAAAGTCAACAAGACAGAAAGCAAGTAAGTAATTAAGTGGTTTCCCGTGCTGGGTAGGGTGTCCGGCATGCTTGAACACCTATTTAGTGATGTAAGCACATTAAAAAAAATTCCAGTCCAGTTTGTGCCCACAACAGGCGTGCTTGAACAGTTGTTTATGATGTAAGCACGTTAAAATATTTTTCCCGTTTCAGTAATTAAATTAAGTAATTAATTATTAATTAACACTTCTCATAGTTTTTATAAACATCATGGATTCCACAACTGAGTTCAGAATCAGTTCAGTGATAATTAATTTTTAATCCTCTGTTAAGAATTAATATCCCACTCCTCCAATATTGTGTGAGATTTTGATCTGTCTATAAATCAATGATGTCTCAAATTTTAATAGCTTACTATGATTAATTTCCGTATCGCAAAATACAACTTTTTGACATTGCATTTTTTACTCTTTTTTTTAATTATCCGACTGCAGAAAATGTATATGACATAGGTACTTGAAACCTTTTGGATATGTTATAAGCATTATGATTTTTTTTATCCAAAATAAAAAATTTTTTTTAATGTTTTTGCCAAAGCTTTTATATAAATGCAAATACTTCAGCTTATCATATTTAAGAATTTATATGTAAAAATGTAAAATAAACATTATTAATATATCCAAAAAGTTTCAGTTTTAATTTTAACATGAATAAATTAGTATTTTTAATATTTATATTTTTATTTTTATTCATTTTGTCATAATACATGTTTTTAATATGACTGATAAAAAAGTATGAATATGTTCAGTTAGTCAATGTATGTAATGTTTGTTTCTAGACTTGCCAAGCTGGATAAGAAAGAATCAAGAGATTTCCGTAGCAATCTTAAATCAACAGGCCAGAACAAGTTTGCACTTGAAGATGAAAAAGAAGTAAGTAAAGTTTGACAGAATCAGTCACTGAGTAAATGAAGACACAAAACACGATATAGATCAGTCATACCACAGTGGATTAGCATTAAATTTTTTTAAATAAAAATTGCCACTTTTTCTAAAAATATATAATGTTTTACACCTGAACTCTTCAAATTCATGTACACTCAGTATCACAAAACATAATAATAATAAACATATGATGAAGAATATTTATTTTCTCATCATAATGCATTGTATCTTTTACACCCCTACCTCTTATCCAACCTACGAAACATTGATTCTTTGTCATAACTGAAAACCTTTTTGATTAATAAAATTAAAACAATATATCAGTATATAATTTCTTTATTAGAAGAATTGTTTTTTTTATTAATAAAATTAAATTAAAACTATATATCAGTATATAATTTCTTTATTAGAAGAATTGTTTTTTATTAATAAAATTAAAAGTATATATCAGTATATATAATTTCATTATTTGAAGAATTGTTTTTTTAATAAAAATAAATTAAAACTACATATCAGTATATAATTTCATTGTTAGAAGAATGTTTTTTAATAAAAATACTTCACATTTTATTTTTATTTTCTAGTCGAAGAAACCCGAGTGGCGAGAGCAGCTTAAGAAGGAGGGTGAGGGTGAAGCCGAGGCAGAGGAGGCACAGAGTTGAATGTCACGCCTCTGTGATGATGAACCGCCCCTTTTCGACCTTCCGCGTGATCATTTATCAGATACACAAAAATACGTCAAATTTCAACCCAAACACTTTTATCGCTACGTGAGAATTAAAAAGAAGGGTCCCCATCGAGAACCTCTCTCTACTTTGGACAAGTTTATCAGTGTCTTTCTCTGGTCTGAGCTGTGTTTTATTTTCTGGTGGGTGAATTTTAAAGTGGTTTATAGTGATGTTCATGTACGGGCTGTTCACTAGTGAATATTCAACCGTTGTGTATAGAAAATAATTCTACTTGCAGAGTTTGTACATGAGCTCATATTAACATGTTGATCAATTAACCCTTTCTCTGCTCAACTGTCCATTGTAAAAAGCTGAGACATTTTTTCTTGATCAGCTTTGTGGACTGGACTGGAAAAATATTTAACGTGCTTACGTCACTAAATAAGTGTTCAAGCACGCCTGTCGTGGGCACAAATTCTGACATATCCAGAGTTTCTGTCCAAGATAGGGAGGGCTTTGTGTTGTGGGTATTGGGTTGTAAGAAATTGTTAACTGCAAGGGTTATGTGGTGTTCAGACATCCTGCTTTGCGCGATATCGCTAACCGCATTTGTCTAAAACTGGGTGTGGACACCCAAGCTTGTAAATCGCATTCTGTGTGAAGAGGGCATTAGAGACAGTGTTGTCAGCATTAGAGACAGTGTTGTCAGAGAAAGGGTTAATGTAAATGCACTGTTTCAGTTTTTGTGTGGACTCATGTATCTTCCAGTGTTCGTTATTTAAAAATAAAAATAAAATAAGCTATGATGGTGGTTTCTCACAGCAACGTTTTCGTCACTTATATTTGGTGAGGATATTTTGACAATTATGAATTATTATATTGATCAGTTTTGAAATATTAGTTGCTATGATGATCATTTAAACATGTAAAGTTAATCATAGTTCTATTTATCCTGCAGGCTTATTTAATTTGTTTGAATTTGATGATTTAATTATTGATTGTGAATGCTTGGTGTATTTATTATGTTAATAAGCAACTCTTAAAGGTGCATGGTCAGAAATGATGAGAAACATTTTGAATAGATTAACAAATTAATTGTAGTGATTAGAAAATGAGTTACAAAGACTGAAATAAAAAGTGGTGCAATATTTTTTTTATGAAATAAGGAAATGTGTTGATTTTAAAGATTCATCTTTTTCTGTGTCTCAAACAAAAACTAGATATATTCTGAAATGCCCGTCTTCATTCTTGTGTTCTGAAGTTTTCAACTGATGGTAACAAAATGTTTAAAATTTCTGAATATTTACCAATAAGCATCAGTGAGTCATAAATGAGATTATTTATTCATTTATTATAACCATGGAGAGAGACATAAAGGTTTTCAGACATCAGGTCACACTAAAAAAAAAATGGTATTTTACCTTAGCTTGTTCTGAATGTAGACATTAAATCTTTTAACTTGACACGACTCCATCTTACAAAATGGTTTCTCAGCCAGTAGTGAGAACTATATGGCTATGGTTGTGACTAGTGAACGGACGCGGTGAATGGATAAAACCATAAACTTCGCCCATGAGAGGCGTCTGCTATAACAGCCTGGCTCTGAACGTAGACGTTAAACAACTTGACCTTGACCTTAACTATTAATATTTTCAAATCCCCAGATTTCACAACCATGAAGTAGTATTGGAACAACAATTGCATCAAATAATTTTGAATGATATGACAAACATTATTCATTTGATTTTTGTAAAGATATAAAGACTTTTCGAGCTTGTTGGGGAAAGGGTTTTACATAAATTAAATGTATTACTCTTTTCAAAACATATTCCTAAATATTTATGTTCGTTTACGGAGCGGGATGTAGCTCAGTCGATAGCGTGCCCGACTCTGATTAGTTATTGCTTTCTATTTTCCGTTCCAACCAGTAGTCCACAACTGGTTCATCAAAGGCCGTCGTATGTACTGTTCTGTCTATGGAAAAGTGCATATAAAAGATCCCTTGCTGCTTATCGAAAAAGAGT
>JAUTWP010121825.1:0-11549 GCA_033042655.1 Cyathermia naticoides
TGATTGTTGGGCTAGTGGAAATCAAAAACCCACTAGCCCTGGGCTAGTGGCTTTTGAAAAAAATTGTCACACTCTGTCAAAGGCCATGGTATGTACTGTTCTTTTTATGGAAAAGTGCATATAAAAGATCCCTTGCTGCTTATCGAAAAGTAGCCTTTGTGGCGGTAGCGGGTTTCCTTCTAAAAAGCATGTCAAAATTACCATAATTATGAATGACGTCCAATAACAGATGATGCTCAAAATCAATGTGTTCCAGTGGAGTCGTTAAACAAAACAAAATTTACTTTACTTTAGCCAAGCATTATTTTTGTTCTGGGCAAGCAGAGCATACATCGTTTTCAAGATCAAACCCTTCCCAATGTGCAATTAAGAGTTTCAAATAAAGGTGCCTTTTTAAAACTTACTGCCACGTTTATTTTAGAGTGTAATAAATGTTAATTTCACGCACGTTTTTTACAAAAATCTATTGAAATCTGCATCATGGAAATGGGTTATATGCGCGGTTATTAACACGTACCGCAAAAAACAGCGCGGCAAAAACACGCTTCATGGAAAAAGTATAAACCTAGCTTTAATCTCATCTTTGGAACCATGTGTTTTTGTCAGTTACTCAAAACGTTTTTGCTTTGATGCAATAAAAATTTTGCTCACATCCCAATACACTACTCTCATGAAAATATATCTTTTGAAAACTAATGCCTTTGTTTTTCTTCAGTACGGTAGTCTTTGGTATAGTTTCTTTTGGACGTCAGTCTATTTGTTTAACGACACCCAAACACAAAAAACTTTATTGGTAACCAGAGTTGCCTCCAGCGGAAAGCAGCTCAAATGGATATTTGGATATATACCCACCCAAATAATAAATGATTAAAACAAGACAAAAAATGGAACTAAACATATTTATATTTGCATGACAAGCATAGTCAAGACATTTATTCATTAACGTTATTTATGCCATAGTCAATTCTACATGTCTTCTGAATGCAGGTGATGGAACATTTGAATAAAAACCATGTACAACAAAACAAAACACTAATTGTGTAAACTATTCCTTCATGTAAAAGCACAGGGGATTGACAATTTTAATGCCAGCCGCACTTCACTACTTTCTTTTTCCAATCAACTTGTCAGATATTAAAGTGAACATCAGTAAATGATGTCTGCTTGTTTGGTGTTGCACAGTAATAAAGTTACTTAAAACTTGCACTTTCTAACATTTGCTGGTCCGATCGTCTTTTTAATATTGTGGCCCTGTTCAGATTAATTAAAATATTTGAAAACAAAAGTTACCAGAATTAATTAAAATACATAACATGTTGAAACATCTCTGATAGAATCATGCAAACAATGTGTCTTATTATTAGCATTTTTTTATATATATATGAAAACACTGATTACAAATTGCTAAAATAAATTTGGTATGCAACAATAAGAGAACCAAGATTTGTTCAAATGACAAATTCTTTAACAAGGTTATATATACTTTTACTCTTTCCAAGATGAATCAAAAGAATTTGCTGTTAAATTTTGACAATACACCAGTCCACATATATCCATGCTGTCCTCAATCCAAGATCAAACACTTTTGCATAAGGATGAAGTTATCAACTGGATTCAGAGGAAGCAGAAACACACTTCACAAACTAAGGTCCAAACATTGCAATTAACACAGGTTAAAATCCCCTATGACAATAAATGATTATCAAAGAATCGTCAAATGTTTTGAGAGTAAACTCAGGAAAGCTTAATAATTTAACAATCCAAAAAATTGGCAGCCATTAAGAGTTCCAGGGCTATTTCTGGTGCTATTGGAAATTCAGGTATTTCTGTCGAGCTGTTAGTGTAGCGGACTTTGTATGTGAAATACATGCAGACTTTCTGAAGAACGTGAGAACTGAAAAGAATAAACAAAAAAAATATCATATTCAGTTTAGTGAATATTTTAAAACAATTTTCAAAAAAATAATTAATTAGCTATCTTACTACAAAACAAATATGTTCCCAAAGAATATATGTATATATATCAAATTTTATAACAATCTTGAAGTGGAGACAGTTGAAACCAAGTCATCTGCATATATAATATTTGTTTTCATACTGTAGTTTAAGACATTTTAAGAGCTGATATGAATCTAAGGCAACATAACTTACAAGGCATTTAAACAATTTGACTTCATAGCACATTAACATTTTATGTGATAATATAATTTAACATAATATCTCTGAGAACAGATTATTAATTGTTATCACTTAAAAAAAATTAAAAATTACTTACGGTATTTCTCTAAAATTAATCTCGTTAGTCTCATTTTCCGCAAACTGCCCTATAAAATAAATTATGTCATAATAAATATACAGAACACTCAACAAGGAACAAAGTTGACAAGCATACACTATTAAAAATTAAGCAGGATATTACATTCACTTATTATCTGCTCTAAATTACTTGAGCTCACCTATCATGTTTTCATAACATCCCTGACACTAGTACTAGTAGGTGCAACGCAGTAAATAATTCCATGTCTTTTAATGTACCGTAATAAATGAATATTTTTTTTGCTGGTGTAAATTCAAGCCAAGAAATGGGACAGACTCCTTGTTAAAGAAAAAAGAAAGTTTTGTTTTGTTGTATTTAACACTGCTAACAGAACTAAAGCACATTGAACATTGATATATTGTCATTCTGCTATATTTTCTATTAGTAGCAAGGGGTCTTTTATATGTATCATACCACAGCCAGGATAACATACTATGACCTTTGTCCAATTGAGGAGCAGTTTGTGAATTAAAAAAAACCAATCAGAGAATGGTCATCTGAGGAAGTTCAATCCTTTGATGGAATGGCCTCAGGCAAGCGCTCTACCGATTAACCTAGAGTGTGCCCCGCCCCCTTTGTTATGTTAAAGAGTACACAAAAAGGTATAATATTGAATATGGTAATTTAAATCTGTAGTAACTAAGAATAACGTTTAAATAAAGGTTTGTATGATCCTAAGAGTAAGATGCATATTATTTTTAATGTGCAAACATTATGAAACAGTGGATGACATTCTCTTACCTGGACCACTAAGCATAGCTTTAATAGTACCAGATGTGAGGGCATGATCTCTCTTGACAATAAACTCGTGTCCGTCTGATGAAATCAGTTTGACATACATGGCATCTGGGCCCTCACACCCGCCATAGACCTTCTCCTCTTCCCCCTTCTCATCCTTGTCCGTCATGTCTGGCGGAAAGAGAGAATAGGGTTTTCCTACAAAAACAGTTAAAGGAATATTAAACAGGAGTACTCAAAAACATGCATTAATTAACATTTTTGTAAAGTATATAACCTACAAATGTGACAGAATAAAAGATAAGAGTTGATATTTTAACATGTATGCCTTACAAATGGTTTCAAAGCGTGCTTTCTTGCATATTATGCATATCCTGGACTCATAAGCCCCATCCACAGCATGTGACGTCTTAAAGGTCATTCGTTCTGGCTGGTCCTCTAGGCTGCCATAAATTTATCATGTTAAAAGGAATTAACACCCGAGATTAAAACGAAATCCCTGGGGTTAATAATATGAATATTTTGTTTGACGTCGCTGCGAGAGAATCATTCATCCATTTGCGACTCTGGTGTTAATACATGCACCTACATTGTTTGTATTTAGCATGATGATACATACCCCTCAATCAAAACTACATGGTAAAAAACTTTTGACAAAATATGTATTTTGATGAAAAACAACATTTGAATTTTTATCTCCTAGAGACAAATCCGTGACACCACTCTAACTGTTTGAAATGAATTTCTACAATTTCAAAATTGTTAAAGATTTAATGGTTATTTTCGAACTTGAGTTGAAGTATCCTCGTTCAATAGAAAATCGTGCTACTAAGACTAGTAAGAGGACCTGACTTTTGTGCATGCTCAGTCATGTCACTTGTCAGGCTATCATTTTAACAACATTAATGTTTACCTTATTCAATTTAAAAATAAAATGTATGAAAAGGTAAGTAGATACTAAGATGTCATCTTAGTTCCATCAAGAACTGCACCAGGTGGTAAAAAAAAACATCACGTGCATTATAAGTATTAAGTATGACATTATATTTAGTAATCTTATGTCATTTTGCCTTGCGTCAAATAGTGTAAATGCACCATCATTAGAAAGTCAACAAAAACTCTCAAACTAAAATTTCAGTACTCACGAGAAAGCAACGCCTGATATTCTTACAGGTTTTACAAGCAGACTTCAATACCTAAGGGAGGTAACTGCTGTGAATTTTATTTTAATATGTATCTTTCGTGCAGGTGTCCGGAAATATTATGTAACATCTGGGTACCTGAAGTTTGACAAACATACATGTGTAATGGTGGCCATACGTGTTACCGAGGATGTTCTTTTTGTATGGAACTGTTTTTATTTCATGGATTAAATATTCAGTTTACAGTTAAGAAAAAGAATTTGAAGTTTCAATTTGTATATTTCACGAAATCTGCAATTTACGCTTATCCGTCCGAAAACCAGTAATCGTAGGATAAAGTATCATGTGACCATGTCACGATCATGATGATGTGTCTTGTGAGATATCACATCATCATATGCAATTATCTGAATCAGTGTGCGATAACTATATCATATTAGCATACATTGATGTTCTATTTTCAAAAGGTGTTCGTCAATAAAACAAAGGGCAGATTGCCAATTACTGAAGTTGACTTCGTAGCACTTAGTCTTAGTACAGTCAATGACTTACAGTGACAGTAGCCGCAGTAGGCTACTAACTGTTAAAATTTAAAGTATCACAGGGTTTGACCTTGGCGGTAGCCTGGCCCTGGGGTGTTTTAACTATCAAATCCAACGTCGGGCTACCATGTAGTCATGCTTTCAAGTGGGCCCTTATTTTTTGACAGCAGCCGTAATAGAATAGTAATAAGTAATATTCCTTATTAAACTTCAAAATCCAAAAAAAAACCTAATAATTTATTGGTGTGAAATTTGTTGATAAATGCAACATAAAATAAGTGTTGGAATTAATGAATTTGCACAATGTCAGATTACTTTAATCTGGTTGTATTGATATGCTGAATATCGCTGTTGATGACCATTGGGGCTTGCTGTGAACTCGTAGGGAAAATGTGGTGAACTCGTAGGAAATCGACAGGTGAACTCATAGGGGAAAATGCAGTGAACTTGTAGTGGAAAATGCAGTGAACTCGTAGGAAAATTATAAACTGATATATCCAATAGTGTATAAGTAACGAGTTCACAGAGTTCAAAACATATGACAATCTGAATGTATAATTATTACAAGGCAATTCATACATCAAAGAAATAAAGCTGAGGGTAGTCGGGTTTGTTGTTTTAGCAATGTAGGTGTGGATAGAGTTTCTTGGAAAGGAACATGATTGACATCAAGAGCTTCTGTTTGATTGGTTGATTAGTGGGTCTTGTGAAACGTGGTAACTTTAAAATATGTTACATTAATGGTACATGATTGACAGACATGGGATGCCCACTGGGTGTAGATATTTGAGTGGCACACAGAAAGTAATGGTTGTCAATATAACAAAAACAAAATTAAAAGGAACACATTTGACAAAACACATCAAGTTACAAATTCTTAAGTTCAACCCCTGTTGATGGACAGCAAGTGATAAATTGCAACCAATTTAAATTAAATCCCATATATAGAGTCAAGCCAAATATTTTCAAGTAATATGCAATGATTATTACATACTAGTATCAGTGATAGATTTATTCATATTTAGTACCTGTGTTTTTATACTCATAATGTTTTCTTTGCAGTCTCAAAGACTAGGAATAGTGAGTGTCAGTAAGTTACATTTTTTATTATTTAAATTATTCACTTTTATATAAATTTACATTTTTGTACAAAGATTAAACAAATCTTTTGGTCAAGCAAATCATAACTACACAATATAAATAATTATATGAAAATATTTCTTGTGAGTACTATTCATGTGTCTTCCCATTCAGACATTTGGGTGGGTCTTCTGTTGTACGTTGTCAGATTTAACATATATTAAAGCTCTAAAAGTGCACAATATACCTCACTAAGTTTCAATGATTTTCATTATTGTTAACATAGAATATATACCGTGTTTTAAGAGTTTTTGTATTGATTAATACTGTTAATATAATTATACATGGTATAAAATTTGCATTTCTTACCAATCCAGTATAGTTTTATGTACCAGTATAATGTTTTTATAATGGTCTAGCTTGAAATACATTATTACCAGTCAGTTAGTTCTAGCATAATAACCAGTGGGAATTGTCTTTTAATACTGTATTATTATTAACCATCCTGATGTATTCATTTCTTGTTTTTTTAGGTGACAACCATGTTTCTGATATTTCCTGTATGGCAGTTGACTGTCGTTATGTTTTCACAGCCTGCAAGAACATAGTTTATGCCTTCAACAGGAACAGTAAAGTAAGTGTGTTTTGTTATCATTGCACTTGCAGTATGGATGCCAAACTTGCTTTAGTTGGTTTGCTATAACAATGACAAAAATATTTAATTAATAACTTAACTTTTGTATAGCATGTATTAGGTAATTAAACAATTTGGTTATTTTAAATGTATTATTCAATGGTAACAATTTGTAGTTTTTAATAAACGGCCTATTCATTCACATCAAAAATATTAATTGTTTTACTGTTACAGGTGTGTCACGTGTATAAAGATCACGACAGTGATGTTCAATTTCTATTGCTGTTTGGACACCATCTTGTTTCCGTAGACATTGACAGCCATGTCAAAGTATGGGACATCGAATCAGAAGGTATAATGTTACATGGTGATTTCTTATTGTATTACTCTAATGGTTCTTTACTGTTTTTGATTTGGACCCATCTGCTGTTTGGGTTATTTTCAATTCCAACTAGTGGACCACAACTGGTTCATCAAAGGCCATGTTATGTGCTATCCTGTCTGTGGGAAAATGCATATAAAAGACGCCTTGCTACTTATCGGCAAGAGTAGCCTATATGGCAGCTGTGGGTTTCCTCTAATGAAATGTGTCAAAATTACCATTTGTATGACGTCCAATAGCTGATAATAAGATAAAATCAATGTGCTCCTGTGGCATTGTTAAATAAAACAAACTTTACTGTTTCTGATTAAAATAGTTAATATTATAGTATGCACACTTCCTAATGTTTTGATCATCCACTATCTGGTTCATAATACTCCATTTGTTGTTAATTTAAATAGTTTGTAGTTTTTTAAAAGTTTTATACCAAATGACCACTGATAACAAACTTATATTTTTATATTATATTAATAGCATAACTTTATTTTACAAAAGTTTATTCCAAGATCACTTTCAATAGGTTTTTTCTTAATCATAATGCATCTCATCTCTACTTTTATAAAAATGTATTATCAGTTTAATTTACAGTCAAACCTGTCTTAAGCGGCCACCCAAGGGAGTAACAAAAAGTGACCTCTTAACACAAGTGGCTGCTTAATACAGGTTATATTGTACTAAATTATCTGATTTTTGGAGAAAATAAAGGTGACCTTTGAAGACAGGTGGCTGCTTAATACAGGTGGCCTCTTTAGCAGCTTTGACTGTAAATGTTTTTTCACAATCATGATACTGATGGATCCCAATTCTATATTACAGAGATTTATTCTGAGATGACTTTCAGTAGTTCTACTTTCACAATTACGGTATTGATGCATCCCAATACCTACCTGAACAAGATTTTATTCGGCAGCAAGCAAGGTTTTATGCAGTTGTGGAACATCAGGACAGACAGAATGATCCACAAATTTAAAAGCTGGGATGTTCCTATCACCATCATAGAACAGGTATCCTCACAAATTATAAAGCAGTTTGTATTCTTCTAGCTACCACTTGGCACATGATGGTAATGTTTTACAAAAACAAAAATAAAAGAAACAAAAAGTACAATGAAATGTTCAACTGATATTTAATATGCATTAGTATAGCATTCTACTAGATGTGTTTTGAAATGGCGAGTTTGCAACAATGTAATACAACTCTTGGCAAGCTACAGCATGATAATTGAACATTGGGATAGAATACAGTGTTCTCACTGGTCCATTTAAGGGGGAGGGCTGCCCCCCCTTTCGTTTATCACCGCCCCTTTCTCTTTATGTATAAAGAATGTTTTGACCTGAATTTGTTGTTTGTCAACTTATTTAATTCAACAAGGAATCAGGTTGGTAATCAGTTTTTTTTATTTTGGTGTGTGTGGGGGAGGGGGCTGCCCCCTTTAATTTTCAGCAAGCGAGAACACTGGAATATTACAAACTGGAATCATTCCCTCAGCAGAATTAATGACAGCTCTATTATCTAATTATTCATTGTTGAAAAAACCACAGGTAATTTTGTAGCAAATACACACTTATAAATGTGGGAGCCCTTGGATTCTTAATATTTATCTAGTCTAGACAGATTAATTTTTTAGAGGGTTACTTTAAAGTATTGTTTAATAAAATAAAAACATTTAACTTAAGTTATCTCCCTTGTCAAGTAATGATATTTAGAATTATTTCATTGGTTAAATACATTATATATATATAATTGACTAATTCACTGTTAGCTATTGACCTGCACTTATGTTTGACTGTTATTCAGTTTATTCAAGTTTAATTATATACATGTGCTACATGTATTATATTGATTGACATAATTGAAGGCTCCTGCTGTGGATGTTGTTGCTGTGGGCCTTGAGGATGGTAGAATAATTCTACAGAACCTGCTCTATGACGAAGTGCTCATGACTTACAAACAGGATTGGGGGATGGTCACAGCTATATCATTTAGAACAGGTAGATACACAATTGATGTCAGTGTTTGACCAACTTCACAAGTTTGCAGCTCACCAAAATATAATTGCTAACACATTGGTGGAACTAGTGCATTTATATTAAAATAGTTTCTACTGTGCCCCAAAGTGGATTTTTATGATTAAAGAAATGGATTAACAAATGAGATGTTTAGTGCTGTATAAGTGGTCAGTCAGACTTGCTACTTCTAGCCATTCCAACATTTTCTGCTATATAAATAATTTTTATCAATGTCAAAAACTTTCATTGCAAAATATCTTAGTAAACAACATTTGATAGGATTATTTTAATTAATTTTTTATTTTATCAAATAAAAGTTGTCAACAAATTTTAGGGTTAGTCGCTATTTAGATTAAAAAAAAAGTTTATCAATTTAAAAACTTTTATTGCAAAATATATATTACTAATTACATTTGATTAGATTATTTTAATTAATTTTTTAGCTATATAAGTAGCTATATGTAAGTAGCTATATACTAGTGAGATATACTCTTGTTACTATTTTACACCTAAGACAATGAATGCTTGTATGTTTTTTATTTTAGATGGTCACCCAGTGATGGCAACAGGAAGTTCTTCAGGCCATATTGCATTGTGGAACCTGGAAGACCAGAAGCTGGTGTGTCAGATGCGAGACTCCCACGCTAGTGCAGTGACAGGGATGAAGTGCTTATCTTCTGAACCTCTGATGGTCACTTCAGCAGCAGATAACTCTTTGAAGGTCATTATCTTGGCGTATCACTTTGTGCTTATAAAATTATAAAATCTCCTCGTTTAGACCAAATGTTTTAAGTTTTGATATAGATCTTATAGAGGATCCAATAATTTAACATCATTTATAATAAAACCAATATAACGATGCACTCTTGAAAAATTATGTTTTATTAGTTATTATTAGTATTAATAAACTTTAATATTCCTGTCATACAAGGGTCAATATCTTATAGCCTACCTAATAATTTAGTAATAAAACATAACAATATAATGACACTAACATTTTATGTTTTATTGGTTATTATTAGTATTAAAGGCATTCTCCCAGAGATTTAATAGTTTATTTTATCCTCATCTCTCTAAATATTGAATATAAATGAAAATTACATTTATTTGACATACCAAACATTACTTATGTAATCATCCAAGATGTTTTAATTAAATCACAGTGAAGGGGATTCCATGTTACCGTGACGTCCACTAAACATTTTTGAATTTTGGAAATCCTCGCATCTTTTCCGTTCCAAGTTTTCTGCTGCCGGAAATAGTCGAAATATTCCAATTAAACACTTAGACGGGAGGCCCCTGACGTGACTCAGAAATTAATACATCACGCCTCTAGCAGTAATTTGTTTCTGAATTATGGGCAATTCCCATAATTCAATTATTTTTACAAAATATCAGTATTAAGTGGATTATGAGGGTTATGTAGATGGTTAAATAAAATACTTTTAGGAAGAAATCAAATGTATATATTTTAAAATAATACTTTGTTGGGTCATTAATTAGGTCAACATCTGTGGGAGAATGCCTTTAATAAATGTTGCCATTGGTATTACTGTCATACAAGGGAGTCTCAGAGAAGGATAGAGATTTGAGTTCCAACATGATAACGCAAGGCCGCATACCACTCGGGTATCAATGGGCTTCCTGAGAGCCTCAAACATCCACATACTCCCATGGCCGGCAAAAAGTCAAGACATCAATCCTATCGAACATGTTTGGGATTTTCTTGGTCGCAAGTTGAAATATCGCCCTGTACAGCCCAATAACTTAGATGAACTTTTTGACTATCTCAGAGAGGAATGGCGAAATTTACCACGACAAACGCTGAGAAACGCAACAGTTGTGAGAAAACGTGGAGGACACACCAGATACTAAATATCTGACAATTCTATCTATGTTGGCACTTTTATCAAGAATAAAACTGACATTGTAAAACATGTTATTTGCTATAAAACTAACCGTTCCCTTATTTTTTTCCATCAGTATACATAAAGTAGTGAACACATGACCCTATCCCTGACACTACCAGTCTTTATCTGGTAAAAAAAATCTCACTTGTGTGAGAAGCCTGTACTGTACTTGTTATTTGTTCATGTAGGTTTGGATATTTGATCTGCCAGATGGAGGGGGTCGACTGTTACGTTACAGATCGGGACACAGTGAACCAGCAAACAAAGTTCGATATTATGGAACAGACGGACAAAACATTCTAAGTGCAGGTTGTTATGTAGAGAATCTTTTTAAAATTTTACTATCAATATCACCATTTAAAAAAATTTACTATCAAAATCACCATTTTTAATATTATACTATCAAAATCACAATTTTAATATTTTACTATCAAAATCACAATTTTTCAATCAAATAATTATATACATGTACATCGCTTATGGATATAAGAAATTATAATAATTTATGAATTTTTTTTATATTAGGAGTCAAAGGTCACAGTACACTATACCTCTAAAAAGATTGGATTGGCTATTGTACAAATTGTATAACAAAAAAGTAAAGTGTCAACTTCATATTCCTAAAATAAATTTGAAGCTTTTATTTAACTGCATCTAAAATGGTTAGGAGTGGTATGTAGCTCAGTCGATAGCGCGCCAGCCTTTGAAGCAGTCGGTCGTCATATCGATCCTTCTCAGTGGACCCAGCTGCAGTTTGGGCTATTTTCCGTTCCAACCAGTGGTCCACAACTGGTT